>SJYC01021749.1:0-17571 GCA_006408675.1 Madoqua kirkii | reverse complement strand
GATGCTGAAGCTGGAACTCCAATACTTTGGCCACCTGATGTGAAGAGCTGACTCATTTGAAAAGACCTTGATGCTGGGAAAGATTGAGGGAAGGAGGAGAAGGGGACAACAGAGGATGAGATGGTTGGATGGTATCACCAATTCAATGGACATGAGTTTCGGTAAAGTCTGGGAGTTGGTGATGGACAGGGAGTCTTGGCGCGTTGTGGTCCATGGGGTCGCAAAGAGTCAGATACAACTGAGCAACTGAAATGAACTGAATTGTCCATTGAAGATCCAAGCAGATTCTTGCTTCCCAAAGACTAAGTTAACCATATAGATAGAAGTAGAAATACTGAAGAGCAAGTAATGTCTAGAAGTAGCAAGTGCTCTCTCATGAGTAACACATCTGATTGGCAACCTTATTTTTCTGCTTTGGCTATTTTCCTTCTATGATCAAGCCTGATTCCTTTAATGCAAAGAGCAGTAAGGTGATCTGACTCTAATTATTTATTTTAAAGCTAAAATTTATTAAAACATTGCCATCATTATCTAATTTAATCAGAGCAAACAAAAGCTAAATTAGAGATATTTTCCATATTTTGGAGATGAGGAAACCAATGCTAAAGGAGAGATTAAATAATTTTCCCAGAGTCACAGCAACTAAGTTGTAAGTCAATGTGATTCCTAAACTAGAATTCTTACTTACCTCTGTATCCTAAACTTATCGATATACTTACCGAAGTATCTCTGCACAAATTATTTCAAAATAAGCCAATGGCTTCATCTCTAATACTTCACCCAAGCCACTGCCTCTCTGATTCCAGCGAAAAATAAAAAAGGGCAACCCTTTTCATCCCTATTATAACTCGCTTTGAAAATACTTTCACAAGCATTAATGGCTTAAATTACATAGCAAATCTGTAAGACTCACACAATTTATATAGAGGAGGGAGGTAGAGAGATACTATAAATCACCCAGTCACACTGCTAAGTAGCCAGGATACAGATATAAGCTTTTTTAACCTAATATCAGCGCTGCTTCCAGAACAGTTAAAGACTTTAGAAGTATCTGAGATCTTTTCTTAGATATGAAAATAATGAAGTATTCAGTGAACTGTCATGTTGTCCAGTTTCATTTAGATTTGAAGACATTCATTGTTATTACTTTCATATTATGTAGAGATTATGATCATAGACATTATTTTCAGTAATATGATGAGTTCAGTCATCGATCAAGGGATTTTCAATGTCAGGCACTGTGCTCACCAATTTCACAAGCCCAAGGCCTGAAATGACATGGTTTCTACATTTTCATCTACCAGTGACTGTTGGCACATAAAATGTATGAGGGAGAGTGGCGGGAAGACAGTGCGGAGAGGTAGGGTGGGTTCAAGTCAAGGAAAGCTTTGTTTGTTATACTCAGATTGAGAAGTATAGTATAGGGATAAGTGAAGAGGATCCACTGAAGAATTTTGATATGGGAAGCAGTATGGTCGTATTTGCATGACAGGAAGTGCCTTAGGCAGCAGAAGAGGGAAGACCCTGTCAAGGGGCAGAGTAGAGTCAGGAAACCAGCAAGAAGGCTACTGCAGCAGACTCCTGAGAATAAGTTCCCAAATCTGGCTGAGTATTAAAATTGTCAAGGAAGCCTTTTAAAATACCAGATTTTGGAGGCCTGCCACGAGTTTTCTGACTCAATCTGGGTCACCAGGTGTATGTGCTCCTGGGCCAGGTGTAGAGTTCTCCTGGCTGAATGAGAGGCAATAAGGAAGCCCCAGTGAGGGTGGGAGAGATTTATGAGATACTTAAGCAATAGAATAAACAAGTTTTAGTGACTGATGGACATCAACCTGGAGTGATTATGTGGATGGATAGGCCATTCATTACGCCCATCAAATGGAGCATTCAGACCTTCAAAGGCAAAGAAAATGATGAGACAATCCATGGGGCATGCAGGCACAGGTGAGCACTAGGTAGGTAGATATAGATGTATGGTGTGCTCTAGATGAAGACCTAAGGATGAACTTAGGAAATAATGTTTAATTCTGACTAAGGAAGAATTCTCAAAGGAGATGGAAGAGAGGTCAGAGAAACAGGAAGAAGACAAGTAAAATTCAAAATTGACTCAAGCATTTAACAGGGAAAGTTTGGCTTGGGGACAAAGTATAAAGGGTCTAAATTCCATGTAAAGAAATCTTGATGGTCTATTGTCAGCAAAAGTGGGGGAGGGCAAAACAATAATGGCAAAGGGTTTATTTACTTAAGTCAAGACTATGATATAGTAAGATTTGTTTTGAGGGAACATCATTCTATCACTGGTAGAAAGGAGATGGGAGAGGGTGAGTCTAACAGTTTGAAATTATGTGGCAGTAACAAGGGGCTTCCTTGGTGGCTCAGACAGTGAAGAGCCTGCCTGCAATGTGGGAGACCTGGGTTCGATCCTTGGGCCAGGAAGATCCCCTGGAGGAGGAAATGGCAACCCACTCCAGTATTCTTGCCTGGAAAATCTCACAAATGGAGGAGTCTGGCCAGCTACAGTCCATGGATCGCAAAGAGTCAGACACAACTGAGCGACTAACCAAAAAAAAAAAACAAAAAACAAAAGAAAAGGGCCTAATCTAAAACAATAGTAGGGGGTGGACACAAGTCACCCATTTCAAGGGAAATGTCTAAGGCAGAATGTTAGTCCCTGTGGGAATGGTAAAGGAAAAGAAAGAAAGGGCAACTAAGGTTTCTAGCTCGGCAGGCTACAGGCCGAGGAACTAAGGCTGCAGAGGGCAGAATGTAGACAAAGTTTTAGAGATGATGATGTGGGTGTGAGAAATTTCAGGCACCATATGGTGTTTTATGGGTAGGGAGAAATATGGCTCTATTGTTCTTCTGATAGGTTGGGGCTAGTTATGGTTTCAAAGTCATCAGTAGGACAGTAAGTCAAGTAAACGACAGTCACCATGGCAAATACATATTTAGTGAGGATAAATGATGGCCAGTGGTGACTGTCAGGACAGTGTGAATGCAGTATTCAAAATAAAATTAATACTACAGATACTGCCTGACCTATACCAAGCTCAAGGAGACCTACATTCTTTATTCTGAGTACAACTGGTACACACAGTAAATCAGTCTGTGGGTTTTTGTTTTTTAAATTTTGGTAATCATGGCATACTGACATTTCCTACTGTGTTAGACATTAGGTAAAATCCATGTATGGCTTTTAACTGAACTATTAATAACAAATTTTGGTCTCCTTTTGGCTATGAAACTAAGCCTAGGACTGTTCAACTGTACTGACTCCGTGAGACATGATGTTTTTCTTGCAAGAGACAGACAGCTAAACAAAAAATACTTCATCTTATATGGGCATTTACTTCCCTCGTGTAACTGAAAGTTCAGAGGTATGTGTATTGAGGGTTGGCTCAGCAGATGAGCAATGATGAGGAACGGAGGCTTTTTTCTCTTTTAGCTGCCAACCTCAGTGAATCAGCAGCACATTCATCAGGGGAAAAGGACAGGGGAGCGGCATCCTGCATTCTGTCTTCTCATGAGAACATCTGAAAGCAGGATAACTCCATCCAGAGGCAATCTCTTTTCTGTAATCAGGGAGAAAATACTTCCTAGAAGCCATCTGCCCCCAGCACACTTTCCCTTTCATCTCTTTGACCTGAATTGTGCCACAGTCGACACAATTTAGTCAATCACTGACTAAAGAGGATAGTATTATGAACCATTTATGATTTATCCAACAGTTGGGGCTGAGGGAGGGGCCTGTCTGACCTCAGCACATTGCTGCAGGCTCAAATAAAGCAGGTGATTTTTTTTCTTGTTAAGCAAGGAAGAATAGGGGAAGGGCTGTACACACACACACACACACACACACACACACACATTTTCTTGGTCTACATATCCAGCTTTCCAGTGTCTCACCTATTCTTCCAGCTTTATTTCACTCTCAAATGGGCTAAGTATGCACTTGTTCAATCCAATTATTAAAATACTGAGAATGACACAAACAATTATAGAGACCATTCCTGAACAAAACAGCAATCTACATTCCAACATTCAGAAAAAGTTCTTCATCCAGTCCAAATGAATCCAAATTTATATTTGTCTGGGCCCCCATTTTCATTTAGCCCACAAGGGACATGAGAACATCTAACACTTTGTGTTCTACCCTGGGGCACACACAGGTGTGTCAATGGGTATGTTTAGCACTCTTCCTCCTTAAAAACCCTTTCCTCTGTCTCAGTACTTTTCATGAACCTCAGTTTATTCTCAGCTCAGATGTTTCATGTCTCATTCATTTCAGTGTATTTATCACTTGTTCTGTGCCCGTTTCCTCTTTTTGGCTATATCCTTCTAAAAGCTGAGCTCATGAGAATGAGACCTTATTTTTCTTCGTTGCTCTTCCATTTACCAGTATGTTAATGATGCCACTCTGAACCTCCCAATCCCTTTTCAATCCAGCTTCTTTTTGGCTTGTTCCAATGTTTCTATGATCTTAGGAATTTTAGAAAAATCTGCTTTCTAGACAATGTCCAGGTATACATATCTAACCATAGTTAATGTATTCTCTATTGTTATGGATCTTAAAATGGCCCTGGACCATCCCATTAAACTAGATTCCATAACTTCCACAACATCTGTATTGGCTATAATTAAGTCCAGAAAACCACACTCCCTTGTTGCTTTATTTACCATATGAGAGATAAGACTATTAGCAAGATCAGCAAAAAAACACATTAAAAATTCTGCTTTAACAGAATGATGCTTCAACTTATAGACATGGAGTTTCCAATGAGGACACTTATCTGCTTCTAGGCCAGATGTGAAACTTGCATTAGGAGGAGAGTTAGCAGTCATATTCATCCACCTGATGAATATTTGGTTCCTTCAGTATTATTAGTTTATCTTTCTTGTATGCTCATATTTAAACCTAGCAGCTCAAGGATTTCCAAACAGGGCTCTCTTCCAAAGATCTCAATAGGTGTTATTTTATTTACACAGCATTTAAGCTCCTGTTGGCATATTCTAGTGATTATTGGTATCTTATCAAGTTTGTCTTGCCTACGAAATCATCCTAATTTATTTTTATTCTATTTTAGTTTACTATATTATCTTATCAGCCATAGTTAAAACATATGTATATTAAAAAGGGTTTATCAGAGATACAGTGGAAACAAAGTCAATCATTTTTTAATATTTTAAAAAGAGACCCTCTAGAAAGCATTATTGGAATTAGAGAAACATATTTAAGATATATTTTTTCTATTTAAAATTATTTTTCATAGCAAAATTGATATAAGTTTTTAATTTTTTAAAAATATTTTTCTGTGAATCTCTGATATTTTCTCAGCTACCATGTTACTTTCATCTTTGGCTACACTTGATATTCTCCAAAGCAGCTCCTTGTATCTGGGCACTGTTCTTCCTTTCCCACAAATTTCAGTTTACAGTTCTCTTTATCAGGTTGGCAAGATTCCCATCAAATGCATTCCTCTCACATGTACTCTGTTTCTTACAGGGAGTCTGTTGTATTCACACGTAAGTCCTTGTTAAGAAAAGCTCACTTTGGCCTTCTTTTAGCTGTTTTGGTTGAGTGCCACAGGACCCCTTGTTTTTTTCATTTCTTCTCCAAAGTCATGCCTCAACTGGAAGAAGAGATTAAATGCCCCTTCAGTGCCCAAACCAAGTGCCTCCAGTTTTACCACTGAAGGCCATATGAATCAATAAGAGTATAGTGTGGCTGTAATATGCTGAGTCTCAGGATACCTCCTGGGGAACCTGCCCTGTCAGTTCCATCAGGATTCACCTCAATATGAATGAGAAAGAAATAAGATGCCCTCCCTCTAGTCTCTACCTAAAGCACTTGGCTTGAATGATTATTCCCTGACTCTCAACAGTAAGTCTGTAGAGACTTACATGCATTTACCTAATGTGAAAAAGTTATGTTAACAATTATCAGCCAACATATAAAAAGATTGAGAGACTATTGTCAAGATTTCTTTATCAGTTTTAAAACTACTCTCAGTACTGGTGATAGTTACCAAGGACCATATATATGGGACTTTCAATCTGAAGTTGAACTTGGAAGTGCGCCAGGCACAAGAGAGACAAAAATACAGAAAATATTGTCTTCAGGAATCTGCAGCTTACTCAGTAAGCTAACACTGGTGGACACAGACTTAAGCACGTATCCCTGCTGTAACACCAGACTTCCATAAAAATCTGGTGCACACAACTAACCACAGCACGGGGCTCACGGAAGTGCTTTTGAGATGATTTTACAGCAGTAAGGAAACATCAAACCACAATTATTCTTCAGTCTTGGAAGAACATATATCAGTTTAACAAATAACACAAAGGACAGATTTCATAAAAAGGACTCAACAAACACAGGAATAATCATCTGAACATACATTCATAAGGAATTTTTATGACAGACTGATTACCATTCAAAATTAGCAATACTGAAAATTAAATATCAAAGTCAACTTACTTTTACGATGATAAGCCTTGCCAGGTTTTCACATCTCTGGTTATCATTTTCCATATACTCCACTTCAAACAGGGTATTATAATTTTCTAGTATTTTAGCCATTATCTTGTTGCAGAGATCTTGTTCTTTCACACCTTCAAGCCCAGGTGGCACACTAGAAATAAGGGGAAAAAATTGAGAGCAATTACTTTGTAATAGCACAATGCCAGCACAGCTGACTCATGCTTATACGTTTTCTGAATGATTGATCAGCCTTCTTAAAAGGACACATGGGGTTTTCAATAAGCTCTGTGGTGACATACAGGTATTGTTGGGACAACTGGCAAGTTCCCAAGATCTGAATTAATAGCTTGTGCTGAATAATAAAAGTACATGCTGTTCAGGAAGAAGGTATAGGTTAACATGGGTGCAATCAATAATGCTTTGTATATATTAGAAATTGTTACACATAAAATATTAACATTATTTTTTTAAAAAAGCAAAAGCTAGAAAGAATAAGTGTTATGACAAAAAGTATGAGTGTTTTATCATGTTAGAAACAGTTGCACAGATAATAGCAATATCATCTTTATTTAAGGATTTATTAGATAATTCACAAAAGGCACAAAACTTGAAAGGATAAGATACTTCTGGGAAAAATACTGGTAGTTTTGAAGATTATGCACATGGAAGATGTATTATTACTATGTGCTCTTCTTTGGGGTATGTTAAATTTTTCCATAATTAAACAAAAGTATACAAATCTGAATGCAGAAGACACTATATACATACATGTATATACATAGAGAGAGAGAGGAAAGACAAGCTATAGATTGAAAGAAATATCTCTTTAGTAACATGGGTAATGGGTACAGGATTTAGTAACTACACTATCTAAAGAATTCTTCCTAATTAATAAGAAAATGAATAATTATTTTTAAAAAAGAGAGAGAAAAGACAAACTGACAAACTCATATAGAAGAAAACACACGGACAGTCAAGAATCTGAAGATACTTAACTTGATTGAGTAACCAGTGAAATACACAAAAAAGCAACAAAGATGTATCAATTAATATCCATCTGTATTAATTTCCTACAGCTGCTGCAACAAAACTATGACCAGTTGAGTGGCTTGAAAAAGAAATTTATTCTGTCACAGTTCTGGAGGCCAGAAGAGTGACATCAGTATTACTGGAAAGAAGTCACACACTCCACAGAAGCTCGAGGGAGAGAAGATGGCTGGCACCATTCCTTGGCTGTGGCCACGTCATTTTAATCTTCAATCAAGGCCAACATCTTCGAATTTCTCTTTACTCCACCTTCACATGAGCTTCTCCTCTGTGTACATGTCCAATCTTCTTCTGCCCCCTTATAAGAATACATGAGACTGCATTTGGGCTGGGGCTAAGACACTTCAGTATTGTCTGACTCTCACTGCTCACATAAATAATCCAGGATAATCTCTATCTGAAGATCTCTGAGGTGACAGGTAGTAAGGAATCTGTCTGCCAATGCAGAAAATGCAGGAGATTCTAGTTTGATCCCTGGGTCGGGAAGATTCCCTGGAGGAGGGCATGGCAACCAACTTCGGTATTCTTGCCTGGGAAATTCCATGAGCAGAGGATCCTGGTGGGCTACAGTCCATGGAGTTGCAAGAATCAGACATGACTATCTGAGCACACACTACAAAGGTCTCTATCTTAATTATAGCTGCAAATTCCCTCTTTTACCCCCAATAAAGTAACATTCACAGTTTCCAAGGCTTCTAAACTTGCTGTCTTGAGGGGACATTGTCCAGCCTCCTATACCACCTTTGGGGTACATACCCTGAGGTGACTCCCAGTGAGTCACACTCTTGTACACCTCTCAGGTGTAGGAAGTACCTGTGATTTGCCTCTGACCAAGAGAATATGGCAAAAGTCATACATGTCACTCCCATGATTACATTACATTATTTAAGACTCAATATTAGCCGACTGGAGTGAGGATTCTGCTCTGCTCTTGCAGAAATAAGCTGCACATTCCGAGAGGGCCTGTGAGAGTGCCACACACCAGGGGCCTAACGTGGACCTGAGGCCTCTAGCTCATGGCCAGTAAGAAGCTGGGGTCCTCGTACAGCTGCAAGAAAAGGAGTCTGTGAACAACTCTCAAGAGCTTCAAAGTGAGTAATTTCCTAAACTCAATGAAAAGTGAAATCGCTCAGTTGTGTCAGACTCTTTGTGACCCCATGGACTGTGACCTACCAGGATCCTCCGTCCAAAGATTTTTCCAGGCAAGAGTACTGGAGTGGCTTGCCATTTCCTTCTCCAGAGGATCCTCCTGATCCAGGGGTTGAACCTGGATCTCCTGCATTGCAGGCAGACGCTTTACTGTCTGAGCCACCAGGGAAGCCACCTAAACTCAAGTCTCCTTATAAAAACGCGGCCCAGCTGTTACCTTGATTTCAGCCTTGTGACACCAAACACAGGCGACCCAGCTAGCTTGTGCCTGGACACCTGAGCCACAGAAAGCATTAAATAGTAAACTTTTTTGTTCTAAGACACCACATTTGTGGTGATTCATTGTACAACAACTGAAAACTAATACAGAGTTTGATACCTGGAAGTGGGTTGCTGCTGTAACAAATATCTAAAATGTGGAATGTCTTTGGAACTGGATAGTGAGAATTTGACTGGCATGACAGAGAAAGCCTAAACGCCTTCAACAGAGTTTTCACTGAAATCTGGGCTTTACAGACACTGCTGGTGAGAGTTCAGAAGTGCTAGCCAGACAGTAATAGGAAGGAGTGAGGTCAGATAATAGGCGATGAAAGAAGCTGAAACACACGCTAGACAAATTTAGGTTGAGTACTGGAGCATGGATTTTAGAAGCCATTTGTGTTCTGCTTACTGATGACTGGGAAAAAGATGAACTATGGTCTCCTGGGGCTTCATATGGCAACAAGGGCTAAGTCTTGGTAAATAATGATTTTTAACTAGAACAAAGAAGGCAGGAACAAATGACTGTTATTAAGGAGGAGAAGTAACCACAGGAAAAATAAACTAGGCATAAAGACTACCATTTCTATTTCAAAGGTGCAGATCAGAGTCTGAAGCACATTCTTGAGTTGTTTTGTAGGATCCAAATCCCCTCGAGCACTGAGCCACCAGATTAACTGGAGCGTGGGAATGATGTTGGTGACCTCTGCTCACCCTCATGACCTCACTCAACTAGGTACCTGAATTTTGTCAACCTAGAGTGATTTCTGCTTCATTTTAATGTTAAAATCTCTACCTCAAGGGCTGGGATTGCTACCATTTTTGAACATGCGACGGTGTTTGAGATGTTGTTGCACTGTGCAAGCCCATCTAGAACTCCACCTGTAAACAGAAGGTTACACTCAACTCTGTCATGAAAAGGTATGCACTCACAGCTGTAAACGTCACTCATCTTCCTGTTTTGGGAGACAATGTTTTGTGAGCCATCTCCCTTGAGTCTTAACTCGTCACAAATAATAAATACTTCTGTTTTAATCAAAAGTACTTGGTGTATTCATTGCCTAAGCACTTCAAAGGATGATGGACTGACCCACTGTGTCCAGTAACAGAAGACAATAAGAAACATGCTATTGGAAACTGGAGGAAGGGAGATCCTCACTTGCTGGCAGAAAGCAAAGTGCAATTAACTATATTCTGCAGTTATGTGGGAAGCACAGTTTTGAGCAACAAGGTTCTATAGACAGTGCAAGAAATCTCCAAGCAATGCTGTAAAAGTACCACCTGATTTCTCTTTGCTACTTATGGTAAATCAGAGGCGGGGGAAGGGGGGTTAGGGGAGAGGAGGGAAACTGAGGTGCAAACTGCCAACTAAAAAGTAAAAAGAAAATAAGTGAAGTGAAAGTTGCTCAGTCATGTCCAGCTGTTTGCGACCCCGTGGACTATACAGTCCATGGAATTCTCCAGGTCAGACTATTGGAGTGGGTAGCCTTTCCCTTCTCCAGGGGATCTTCCCAACCCAGAGATTGAATCCAGGTCTCCCACGTTGCAGGTAGATTCTTAACAGCGAGCCACAAAGGAAACCCAGAAAGAAAATATGGCTTGATTTAAAAATCAACTCTACAGATGACAAAGAAAGTGAAAGTGTTAGTCGCTCAGTCATGTCCAACTCTTTGTGACTCCATGGACAGTAGCCGCGCCAGGCTCCTCTGTCCTTGGAATTAATTCTTCAGGCAAGAATATTGGGGTGGATTGCCATTTCTTTCTCCTGAATATCTTCCCAATCCAGGGATCAAACCTGGGTCTCCTGCACTGCAGGTAGACTCTGTACCATCTGAGCCACCAGGGAAGCCACACAGATGGCAAAAGACACTGAAATTAAGAGATTCACTGTCAGGAAAGTAAGTTCGATGAAAAAGGCTGAGTGTGTGATAATGAGAACCTTTGCTAAAACCTCAGAAACATGAAAAGTTCAGATTATTCCATTAGACAAAGGTGAGTAAGAGTGTGTCTCACCCATCCTTTCAATTAAACCAGAGAGCCTCCAGGAATTTAAAGGCATTGCCTGTCAAGTCATTTTAGCATGAGCCTTAAATAGAGAAAGGATTATCTTGGAAAGATCTGAGGATATGTCTTTTTTCTAACAGAGTGAATACCAATGAAATTCACAGAAGACTTGTAAGTTTTTGAGAAACCTATTTCAGCAAAAACACTGCCAACTTGGAATGAAAGGGGCAAAACGGGTCTAAAATGAAAAGAGGGCATTAGATTTCCAAAATTTAATTGGCAGGAAGCAGGCTGATAAGTTACTCTACAAATATGTGCTGCCTTTCATAAAAAATGAATGATGTCTCAGAAGACAGAACCAAGAACCAAGAGCGTGAAGTTGAAAACCATGGAGAAGTATTCCCAGGCTTTGAAACTTAGTCATTAAATTCCCAATATTGGCTGGGCTGGATATCAGAAATGTCATTAGCCAGTGACTTTTAAAATTTTTAATTTGAATTTTATCATGTTTGAACCAGAACATCTATTGTTATTCTCCTGTGTTTGTTCCATCATCATATGTTAAACATGTTGGGGCAAATAACCTCTCTTCAATTTCATCCTCTCAGGATGCCTTTCTCAATCAGAAAGTCACAGTCAGTCTTGAGATGTGCTAGTGGACAATCACCAGTTGTAACAAAAGAAACTTTTGCATATTTTGTCTTATTTTGAAATTAGGTTCAAGGTATTATATATGATACACTTACTCTCAATCATTGTATTGCAGTATCTTTTCTTTAGTCAGAGGTAAGGCTAAAGTTTCAGTTAAGTAACAGGATACATGCATTTCTTAAGACCCTCTGCACCAATAAAGCACCAGTCTGTTGGAAATAATTTTGGCAATCATAACTTTCTGCCATATGGTTATTTCCATTGATAAAAGTTTATCAGTTTTACACTTACCAGTCTTTAAATATCCCAGGCAAAAGTAAATGAGAAAAAAAATATTAAGGGGAGGATTCTGGAAAAATAGCAGAGTAGAAAGCACCAGAAATCTGTCTCACTACCTAACCAACAATTACCCGAGTAGAATTTGTCTGATGAAATATTTTGAAACTCAAGATATTCTGGAACTCAAGGTTTACAGCATCTGGGGAAGGTGCAGACAGTAAACTATAGTTAATTCTGGTCAGTTTTAGCTCTTAGCAGAGTAGCCACTCTTCCCCACCCCATTTATGTGGCAGGAAGATAGTCTCATATTCCTTAAGCAGCCTGTATATAGACTGTGGGAGCCAGGATAAGCAAAAAGGATCTTGTCTTCCAAATACTGGGAATTTGTGATCTGAATGTTGACTGTTGCATCCAAGGTGCAAAAACGTGGGCAGCCCTTGCTGCTGCATCTTTCTCCCTCATTGAAAAGCCCTCCTTCTTAGCTGAACTGACTTCTAGGAGATTTAAAGGGTTTGTACCCTTTTTTTTCCTGACACTTAAGATTTTTTTTTCCTTTTTGCACTTTTGGGAATCAGACATAAAAAACAGCACATTAAAAAACATCCGTATATATGGGGAAAATCAGAAAGTGATGGTGCATGCCCAGGGAAAGGCTCAAAACAGACCTGAAAAGACCTTTAGGTCACAGGTACGGTTGATCTTGGTAAAAAGACAGTCTGTAACAATAAAAACAAAAACCAGTCAACAAGAACTTTAGAAACAACAAACCCTGGGGAAGGAAGAGAATTTGAATTCCAAAGTTACTATATTATTTGATTTAAAGGACCTCTGTTCAACAAAAATATCACAAGGTATACAGAGACAGGAAAACATGGCTCATTCAAGGAAAAAAAAATTAACAGATAATGTGCTAGGAAAAGAATTGATGGAAGATATACCAGATAAAGATAGTAAAACATCTATCTTAAAGGGGATCAAAAAACCAAAGGAAGATGTCAAAAATGTCAAGAAATAATGTGTGAACAAAATGGAAGTATTGATAAAGAGAAAGAAACCCCAAAAGGAGACCAAAAGAAATTCTAGGGATGAAAAGTACAATAACTGCAATGAGAAATTCACTAAAAGGGTTCAAAGGCAGATTTCAGTAGGCAGAAGAATCAGCGAACATGAGCACAGGACAATGAAAACTACTGAGTCTGAGGAACGGGAAGAAAAAAAAAAAGATCTAAGAAGCAAATAGAATCTAATGAACCTATGGGACACCAGTAAGTGAGTCAATATACATAACATAAGAGTCCCAGAAGGAGAAAATATTTGAAAAATAATGACTGAAAATTCCCAGATGAAAGAAATGAATACGAATATCCAAGAAGCTCTAAGGACTCAAAGACCTACAGAGACACATTATACTCCAGCTTTGAAAAGGCAAAGGCAGAATCTAGAAAGCAATGGGAGAGAAGTGAATTATCACATATAAGAGATCCTCAATTAGATTATCAATAGATTTCTCATCAGAAACTTTGGAGGCCAGAGACTGATATATTCAAAATGCTAAAGAAAGAAACTGTCAACTAGTAAACCTATATGTAGCAAAAATATCCTTCAAAGTGACAGAGAGATTAAGACATTCCCAGATAAACAAAAGCTAAGAGTGTTGGTGGCCAACAAACCTGCCCTGCAAAAAATGCTCAAGGAAATACTGCACAGTGAAATGGAAGGACACAAGGCAGTAAACAGAGCTATATGGAAAAATAAATATTTCAATAAAGCTAAATACATGGGCACTTTTAAGAGCTTGTGCTACTGTAACAATGATCTGGAACTATACTTTCTGTTTTCTAATTTAAGAGACTTAAATTACACTTAGAGTACAAAAAAGTATTAGTTTAAAAGCTAGTACTATAACTTTAGTTTGTAATTGCAACCCTAAGAGACTAGCGATTCAAAAGAATTATCAGTAGCCCCAATACCAAAACAAGGACACAAGAAAAGAAAACTGCAGGCCAATATCCTTGATTAACATAAATGCGAAAATCTTTAACAAAGGATTTGTAAGCTGAATTCAATAATACATTAAAAGGATCATACTATGAGATTTATTC
This sequence comes from Madoqua kirkii, assembly GCA_006408675.1. Taxonomy (NCBI): domain Eukaryota; kingdom Metazoa; phylum Chordata; class Mammalia; order Artiodactyla; family Bovidae; genus Madoqua; species Madoqua kirkii. The sequence continues at coordinate 3,600 of SJYC01021749.1, read as the reverse complement.
CAGACAGTGAAAGATGGTACAACACCTGCAAATCAATGAGAAACACCACACTAACAGAATGAAAGACAGAAATAACAATCATTTCAACGGATGCTGATAAAGCATTTGACAAAATTCAACATTCGTTTATGATAAAAATTCACAATAAAGTGGGCACTGAGTGAAGGTACCACAAGATAAGAAAGGCTATATATGATAAGCATGCAGTTAACAATATACTCAATGGGCAAAAGCTGAAAGCTTTTTCCTTTAAGATCAGGAACAAGACAAAGATGCCTACTCTCACCACTTTTATTCAAATAGTATTGGAAGTCTCAACCAGAGCTGCTGCTGCTGCTAAGTTGCTTCAGTCGTGTCTGACTCTGTGTGACCCCAGAGAAGGCAGCCCACCAGGCTCCCCCACCCTTGGGATTCTCCAGGCAAGAACACTGGAGTGGGTTGCCATTTCCTTCTCCAATGCATGAAAGTGAAAAGTGAAAGTGAAGTCGCTCAGTCCTGTCTGACTCTTAGCGACCCCATGGACTGCAGCCCACCAGGCTCCTCTGTCCATGGGATTTTCCAGGCAAGAGTACTGGAGTGGGTTGCCATTGCCCTCTCCTAACCAGAGCAAGAGAAAAAGAAATAAAAAACACTGAAACTGAAGAGAAGTAAAGCTGTCTCTCTTTGCAGATGACATGATATATTTTAGGATTTTAGAGAAAATCCTTAAGACTCCATCCATCAAAACTGGAGCTGTAAAGCAGCAAACTTTTGTATGTTACTGGAGTAAAGCTGGTATTTATTCAAATTAGAGTATTAAAACTTTAGGACAGTAAATGTAATTCCTATGGTAACCACAAGGAAAAGAGCCATAGAATGTTCAAAAAAAGGAAACAAGAAAGGAACTGAAACATTTCAGTAGAAAGAGAAAAAGACAACAACACAAAAGAGAATACTAATGCAGGAAATGAACTAAAAAAAAGCTTCCATGTCTAAGATATATAAGTACTTGGGATATAATATACAACAGAAAATGCAAGTGTTAGTCATTCTGACGAGTCTGATTCTCTGTGATCCTATGGAGTGTAGCCCTCCAGGCTCCTCAGGCCATGAGATTCTCCAGGCAAGAATACTGGAGTGGATTGCCATTTCCTTCTCCAGGGAATCTTCCTGACTTAGGGATTGAACTCAGGTCTCTGGCATTGCAGGCAGATTTTTTACTGTCTGAGCCACAAGGGAAGCCCAATGTAAAACATGTTAAATGTAATTAACACTGCTGTGTGTTATATAAAAATATTTTAACAGAATAAATCCTAAGAATTTTACCTCAAGGAAAAATTATTTTTATTTTTTATCTATATGAGATGATGAATGTTATTAAACTTACTATGGTAATCATAATGTATATAGTATATAAGTCAAACCATTATGCTGTATACTTTAAATTTATGCAGCACTATATGTCAATTACATCTCCGTAAAACTGGAAGAAAAAAGCTAGAAGGAGGATAGCAAATAAACACCACAATGACAGAAAGTCCCTCAGTAATTAAATATAAATGGATTGAACTCTCCAATCAAAAGACAGAGATTGGTAGAATGGATAAAAATACATGATCCAATCATATGTTGTCTACAAGAGACTTGAGATCTAAAACACAGGTTAGAAATAAAAAGGATGGAAAAAGATATCCCATTCTTGAAGTAATAAGCAAAATATCTGACATAATAGACTTTAAATCAAAAGAGGTTTCAAGAAACAAAGTTATCATACAGTAATGAAGACTTCGATTCAGCAAGAAGATATAATTACAAATATTTATGTTTCTAATGACAGACCATCAAAGTATATGAAGGACAAATGGACAGAACAGAAGGGAGAAACAGATCATTAATAGTAGCTGGAAAGAGTTCGATGCCCCATGTAGAACCACAGAAAGAATAACCACAGAGAAGTGAGGAAATAGAGGACTCAAAAAACAACAAATAAAATAGATCTATGGACATATATAGAATATTCTATCCAACAACAGACCGCCCACTTTTCTGAAGTGTTTATGTGACATTTTCAGGATAGACTATGTGTTAGGCCACAAATTAAGTCCACACACATTTTAAAAGAAATCATACAATGTTCCTTCTCTGACTGTAATGGGATAAAGTTAGAAGTCAGTAACATAAGGAAAATTGGAAAATTCACAAAATTGTGGGATTACACAACACATACTTAAGCAGTCAGTGGATCAAAGAAAAATTGTCAAAAAAAATGAGAAAATACTTAGAGATGAATGAAAACTAACCACAACAAACTGAAACTTATGGGATACAGCAAAGTAGAGCTAAGGAGGGAGCTTGTAACTATAAACAACTATAAACACATTAAAAAACAAAAGAGACCTCAAATCTAAAACCTAACTTTACAATTTAAGGAATTCATTTCAGTTCAGTTGCTCAGTCATGTCCCACTCTTTGCGACCTCATGAACTGCAGCACGCCAGGTGTCCCTGTCCATCACCAACTTCCAGAGCCCACCCAAACTCATGTTCATTGAGTCAGTGATGCCATCCAACCATCTCATCATCCTCTGCTGTCCCCTTCTCCTCCTTCCCTCAATCCTTGCCAGCATCAAGGTCTTTTCAAATGAGTCAGCTCTTCACATCAGGTGGCCAAAGTATTGGAGTTTCAGCTTCAACATCAGTCCTTCCAATGAATAGCCAGAACTGATTTCCTTTAGGATGGACTGGTTGGATTTCCTTTCAGTCCAAGATTTAAAAAATAAAAATATCCAAAGCTAGCAGAAGGAAGGAAATAATAAAGCTTACAGTAAAGAAATGAACTAGAGAAGAGAAAAACAAAAAAGAAAATCAATGAAACCAAAAGATGGTTATTCAAAATGATCAACAAAATCAACAAATATTCAGCTAGATGGATTGAGAATAATAAAAGGAGGCTCAAATGGTTAAAGTCAGAAACGAGAATGGGGATATTAATATCAATTCTACAGAAATAAAGAGGTTGAGTATATTATGAATATTTAAACAGCAACAGACTGAATAACCTAGACGAAATTGACAATTCTTAAGAACAGAAAACCTATAAATACTAAATCATGAAAAAATAGACAATCTTAATAAACCTAAAACTAGTAAGAAGACAAATCAATAATCAAAATTATCTAACAAAGAAAAGCCCTGAACCTGATGACTTCACTGATGAATTCTATCAAACATTTAGAGAAAAATTAGTAATATTGTTTTTTCAAGTATTTTTAAAAAACTGAACAGAGAACAGTTTATAACTCATGGTATGAGAGGAGCATTACAATGATACCAGACAGAGACTACAATAAAACTTCAGACCCCAAAGCAAACAAACATCCCATGAAACTATAGACCTAAATTCCTTATGAACACTGATGCAAAAATTCTCATCAGATTATCACGTACAGAAATCATCAGCCTACTAAAAGGGTTATGTACATGACCAAGTAGGATTCATTCTTTTTTTTTTAATTTTACTTTTTCTTTATTTTACTTTATAATACCGTATTGATTTTGCCATACATTGACATGAATCCACCACAGGTGTATACAAGCTCCCAATCCTGAATCCCCCTCCCTC
>SJYC01021748.1:0-17968 GCA_006408675.1 Madoqua kirkii | reverse complement strand
TATAATCATAAGGGATTTGATTAGGTCATACCTGAATGGTCTAGCAGTTTTCCCTACTTTCTTCAATTTAAGTCTGACTTTGGCAATAAGGAGTTCATGATCTGAGCCACAGTCAGCTCCTGGTCTTGTTTTTGTTGACTGTATAGAGCTTCTCCATCTTTAGCTGCAAAGAATAATCAATCTGATTTGGGTGTTGACCACCTGGTGATGTCCATGTGTAGTCTTCTCTTGTGTTGCTGGAAGAGGGTGTTTGCTATGACCAGTGCATTTTCTTGGCAAAACTCTATTAGTCTTTGCCCTGCTTCATTCTGTATTCCAAGGCCAAATTTGCCTGTTACTCCAGGTGTTTCTTGACTTCCTACTTTTGCATTCCAGATCCCTATAATGAAAAGGACATCTTTTTTTCTGTTTCTTGGCTTACTTTTTCAATGATTTCTATTAAATCTCGTTCTGATATCTTCCCACTCAGCTGTCCATATTGTGCCATCTGTATAAGGTAATTCTCTACCGCTTTAGTTTTCTCAGGCTTTACAACTTTCTTAGGCTATGACAACTCTGGAACAGAGGCTGTTACTTGCTTTTCACATCTCCAACATTATCTTCTTGTCTGACTCTTATTTTCTTGATTCAAATCCCATCAGGATCTTGGTCTGCCAGTTAAAATTCAAGAACTCCAAAGTGCTTCTTTAATATCCCTCAAAGATTTGTGACTTTCACAAAGGTTTCCTTAAGATCAGATGCTGCTGACTCTTTCTCTTTCCTTTCAGTTTTGTGGCAGCAGAGGATCATCTAAAAGACCTCTCCATTTCAAGGTAGGTTCAGAATACTCATATAATCCTTCTGAATGCAGGCAGTTCCTAAGTAGCAAATAATTTTGCTGTAAAAATTCACACTGTAAATCAGTCACCCAGTATACAGAACATAATCTCAAAAGGAAAGAAAAGGTAAGCGTGGTATTTAAGTTCTTAGGCCACTCCCCCAAATCAATTTAATACAAATTAAGTTGACATTACTCACAACATAAATAAGAGGAGCAACAGTAGCACTGTGTGCCAAAATATGCTTTTGTGAATTTTTTCAGAAATCTGAAAAAAGTAACAAAAAGAATAATAAGTACCAGAAAAAGAACATTTAGTATATGCTGGACACTATGCAAAACACTTTGAATTCATGATGTGATTTAACCCTCACAGCAATTCTGGAAGAAGGGCACTGCTCTAATCTCTGTCAGACATCAAGGAATATTATTCACAGTGAAAAAACACAGGACAGCACATATGCTATGATTCTATTTATATGGAATGTCAAGAAAAGGAAGATTTTTAAAGAGAGAGTAGATTAATGTTGCCTGGAGGCTGGGTTAAGTGTAAAGTGGGCATGAAAGGTCTCATGGGAAGAGTGAAAATATGTTCTGAATCTGCTTTGATGATGGTTATATTACTCAGAAAAATGACCAAGAATCATTCAATTGTATATGAGAAAAGGGGGAATTTTATGATATGTAAAATATACCTCAAAGAAGCTTTCTTATAGGGAAAAAAAAAAAAGATGGAAAAACTTATAGGCTTAAAGTTTAAGGAATTTTCCCAAGGTCACTATATTAGTTTCCTATTGCTGTAACTAATTACCACATACTTAGTGGTTTAAAAGAACACAAATTTATTATCTTACAGTCTGGAGGCCAAAGTCCAGATGGGTCTCACTGAGCTAAAATCAAGGCATCAGCAGGGCTGCATTCCTTCCAGGGCAGAATCAGCTTCCTCACCCTTGAGCTTCTGGAGGCCACTAGCGTCCCTCAGCTGGCCTCTCCTTTCCCCATATAAAGCAACACAGACACAGGCCCCAGGATTAGCACTGGGACATTTTGGGGGGCCAGGTCTTCTGTCCACTGCACTCACTTCTCCAGCAGATTTAAAAGCAAATCCACACTCAGACATCTGAGTCCCCTCTTGCTTGAGCCCCGTATTCCTACCCTGGCTGAGCACAGTAAAGGCAGGCAGGCCCCAAGACAGCTCTAAAATGTCTCCTCAAAATACTCTGGACACTCAGAGAGAAATATTCTGGAATCTTAAAAACATACTTCACTGCCAAAAGTTCTAGGAGTGGTCATCTCAAATTCAAAATGGTTGCGAGTCACATGCATGGAAGTATGTACACAGACAAGTGCTATCTCCCACTTCTCTGCAGGACATAAGTGAAAATGCTGCAGGAAATCCTTTAGGAAAACAAACTGTCAGCTACTGTCTTTCTGTCTCTCTTTTTTGCCTTTTTTTAAAAAATAAACAACATAATTTTCAACATTCCAAGGCTTATTTTTATGTGAGAAAGGTTTAAAAAAAATTTATACTAGTTCTTAGTGGAAGCAAAACTGAAGGAAAAAAAAAGATGAAAAGTTCAAAAATAAAACAGTGTAGATAAACAGAGGGATAAAAGCCAGTTTGCCCAGCTGATCAGAAACAATCCTTTAGTTCTACTCCTTGAACATCATCTGCTTCAAAGGAAGAGAAAATATACAAAAGAGTAAAATAATAAACACCTTCTCTTCTACAAAACAAAGGTACTAAGATGACTAACTGAGCACTCTCAAGGAGAGAACAGGTAGGAAAAAGCACAAAAAAGGTTCTCCATTCATTTTCTTTATCATGATTACTAGAACATCTTAATTGGAGAAGGAAATGGCAACCCACTCCAGTGTTCTTGCCTGGAGAATCCCAGGGCTGCCGTCTATGAGGTCGCACAGAGTCGGACACGACTGAAGTGACTTGGCAGCAGCAGCAGAACATCTTAAAAGCAGAATATTCATCTCGATATATCTTGAATTTTATCACATTCTTTAATCAGTTGCCTGGCCAAACTTATCTCTGATCCTGTCACTGTTGATTTTCTGAATTTTTTTTTCCCAACACGGCTTTCCAAATTCCCTTTTCAGCCTACGATCAAGTGTAGGGTCTCTTTCTAAGTGGAAGCACTGTTTCTTGTAAAACTGCTTCCTGAAAAAATTTACAGGATTATTGTGGAATACATATGTAACAATTTATATTGTAAAGCAGAAGGCTTGTGAAAGTTGTAACACAAAGAACAGTTTCTAATTTAAAAACATACATTTAATGAGAAGAAAACTCATGAAGAAACTATAACAAAATGGTACTTCTTATGGAAACTGATGAACTATCTCATTAGGTAGCACAAAAGTACACCTGTACTAATTATTAATACTTCTTTAAGGAGGCTCTCTCTTAAGTTGTATTCCAAAGTTCACCTTAAGCCAGTTTTAGAATTCAGGTGATACTTTCTGATAATTAGAATTATCTGATAATTCTGATAAACACAGTGATCAAGTAGTGATTGTCCAAGTTAGCCTAGAGCAACCAATATACTCCAGAAAAGTTTTGAAATATACTACTATACACTTGAAATAGAAAAACCAAAAAACAGAAAACAACATAGCTGGAATGAAAGCCTAAAAACGAAACAACCACTTTAAAAATGAAAGTGTGTTATGTTTTACAGAAAACTCGCTCCTTCATTTCAGAAGCTGTACCTGTATCTGCCAAGAAAAGAGAAATAGAAAAACAAATTATTGCCTTAGTGGAACTTTAGTGGTATGGGGAGGAGGCAGTGGGGAACACAGGGACAGATGAATGTATGATGCATGATGTAGTGAATGTGTCTCAAATGTGGGTGCTTGAAGGACTAATTTAAATGGAAACTTCTGGATCTGGTCCATTGGAAGGGCTGTAAATATAGCTTTTTACTTCAATGTGCTTAATTCCACCTCAGAATTTACGGAATCTTATTCTTTTACATATAGTAGATATTTTATCACGTCCTGGAAAGTGAAAGGGGAAAAGAACAGGTTAGGGAAAGGGGAATAGAGATGGGAGAGAGAAGTGGAAGAGGAGAAGCAGGCGGTGACTGGGAGGAGAGAGGAGGAAAGGATGAGAGAGATTAAGATTTGGAACAGGCATTTATAACACAAAGGATTTTCTCAAGGACAACAAACCAACATTTTGTCTGTGAAACTGGAAGAAGAAGAATTCAGCATTTGTACAGCTTTTCAGAGGGGAAAGAAAGGAGAGGGTAAAAACACTGGGAATCAGAATTTCCAAGTTAGGGAGTTTAAACGCAATCTGTGCAGGGGGTGGGCTGCTGGGGGAGGTGCCAGAGTGGAGGGTACAAGGGGTTACTGGGTTGTTATCACCAAAGAGTTGTTTATTTGAGTATGTGTGTACATAGATATATATGTCTGTACGTATCAAGTCATGAAAGAGTTATCTAAAAACTTGATTTTAACTTTATGACACAGCTAGAAATGAGTAAAATATTTATGGGATGTGCACCAGTCACTCAGAGTAAACAAACTTTCTGGGCTTTTTTGGAAACTGAAGCATGGGTGGATATTATTGTAAAATTAAAAATGACATGAATATTCATCAAGAGAGAATACAGCAAATTATGCAGCATAAGGAAATACTGTAATAGTTATTACAACTAGTATATAGATTAATATTTGCTGACATACAGATATTCATGGCATGTTACCCAAATGATAAAGTTAGTAACAGAATAGCAAACATGAATAGCTCTTTTATGTAAAATGTCTTTAAATTTCTATGTAGAGATTTCTAAAAGGATGTTCAGAAAAATGTGGAGAGCAGCGGGTCACTTGGTAATTTTTACTTTTTCTTTTTGTCCTTTTGGGTATTATTTTAGCTACTTAACAAGGAGCAAGTATCATTATAATGGAATAACATTAATTAAAAACATTTAAAAGTGATGAGAGTATACGCTTCAGTGAAGCTTAGCAATCTGATAAAAGTATCGTTACCTCACCCAGAACAGACAAACAACGTTTAATAAGATATTCCCTTATTCTACAGCAATAGTTTGGCCACCCAGAAAGATATTACTAACACCAGACAGTTTCACCTGAAACCTTTTCCTTAAAGATGAGATAACTGCACCTCAGTATTATATTTACAAAAACAATTTTCATTAGTAAAAAGGCATTATCAAACATCAAACTATATACTTTACAGAGAAAATTTTTATAAAAAAGTAAACAAAAACATACTAATGAAAGATAAGAAAGCCTCTTCTACCTATGAGTAACAAATGGCATTCCAAAGGTGACTCTTTTGGAATGTACTGAATTAAACGTATTAGATCAATTGAATTAAAATCACTTCCCTATAATACTGAAAATTTATTTTATAGCAGAGTTTCATAGCACAGTATGTTTAACCTTAAAAAATATATCTCTACTAAGTAATGTTGATGGGTGACTATAATCTTTCTACTTCCATAAGGTGATAATAAATTTCCCTAGACTAAGAAGGCAATGACCAGGGTTATTTTTCAAAGTATTTTTTAAAATAATAATTATATTTCATAGCTCCTTGTTACATGTTTGAGGGACCAGACAGTCTTGTTAGTTGATGTTAAAAATGTATGAATAATATGTGTTAAGTCACTCCAGTTGTGTCTGACTTTTGTGACCCTAATGGACCCACCAGGCTCCTCTTTCCATGGGATTTTCCAGGCAAGAATATTGGAGTGGGTTGCCATGCCTTCCTCCAGGGGATCTTCCCGAGCCAGGGATCAAATCCATGTCTGTTATATCTCCTGCATTGGTGGGCAGGTTCTTTACCTCAAGCGCCACTTGGGAAGCCCATAAATAATATGGTAGGCTACTTATTTGAAACAGACTGTACCGACATGAAGGATATTTCAAACGTGGAGACATCCATATTTACTTAATAGGGACAAGCAGTAGATCAGTAATCTGATGACAAGCTAATTAATAAGTGAGTGCTGGGTGTAAACTGTTTGGTGTACAGTACACTCCTGGGCAGGTCCCACTGAACAACAGCATCAGTGAAGAAGAGATGCTATAAACAACTTTCCGTTCACCAGAAAACTCAACAGGTTTGACTTCCGTTCAACACAAACAAAAACTTCCTGAAGAGTCAACAAGAAATAAAAGTAGCTGCAATCTGCCTAGGTTAGGCAACAGAAGGCAGTGATGGACTGGACTTGCATATCTTTCAGCCAACTAAGAACAACCAGAACAGTTAATTGAATGAATATGTAAACAGTCAGCACAGTTCGATCCAACAAATATTTACTAAGCACTTAGTGTTTTCTTTGTTGGTGGGAAGTGCTTCAGACAAGACCAAGATAAAAGGCAAGACAGCCCCTGCCCTAAAGGAGCTTATATAATGGGACGAAGGAGAAGAAAATTATGTCATTATCATAATTAATAGGATGTTTCCATAAGAAATGTACAAACTGGTACTAGCTGGCATATGGTACAAACAGGAGTGAAGAATTCTGTATTTGGGGGACTGATCTGTCTAGAGGCTAAAAAAGTATTATCAGAAAGGTCTTCTAGGGGAGGTAGCATTTGACACAAGACCTAAAAGTCTGGGTAACACAGTTAATACAACTACATTCTTCCAGAATCTCTTTAATAAGAGAGCACCAGCAAGTAAGCACAGTCAACACAAAACTAACATGCACTCTGCTTTCAACAAGATATTTTACAGAATATCCAGAAAGATGTATTCTCATAGTGCTACCAGCTTTCTTACTGCCGTCTCTAACATAACGGGAAAAGAATAACATGGTACAACCTGGCATCTTCTATACCTGCCTTGCTGTTACAATCGAACCAGTAACACTAACCAGTAACCAGTGCTTTGTGTGTGTGTGCTCAGTTGTGTCCGACTCTTTGCTTTAGACCTGGCCTTACATAACTCATGCTACCACTGGAACAGCTATAGCATTTCTGTTCCTCTACGAGGGGAGCTCTAGGTCATTCCTCACCTTCAGGGAGAAACCTAAAAAGGAAAGATGTCTCGCATTATTCATGAACCACAAGGTGATCCAAAGTGGACTCTGAACTGGCCCCCTGTGAGCACACACAGCGCCTCTATCTTCAGAACACTCCTCTATCAAAGACAGACAGTAGATTTCTCTCTCAAACAAAATGACTTTACATTACAAAGATCAGATATTGGGGCAGAATGGAAAGTAAACAGCAATGCTCTTAGAACATTAAGAATGAAGGGAAAATGTGCAAATGTCGTAGCTACCAAAACACCAAAAAAGAAGATGAATATATGGAAAGCTATCTTTTAAAAATATTCCATATTACTTATTTTTAAATTGGAATATATTTGCTTTACAACGTTGTTAGTTTCTACAAACTATCTTACGTAAAGACTGTCATAAAAAAAATTGTGGTTAAAAAAAAAAACCCATGTCACATAAAATTGACCATCTTAACCATTTTTAAGTGTAGTGTTCAGTTGGGTTAAGTATATTCACATTGCTGTAGAGCAGATGTCAAACCACTTTCATCTTGCAAAACATAATCTATAGCCATTAAATAATAGACTCTGTTTCCCTCATCACCCAGCCACTGGCAACTACCTTTCTACCGTTTGCTACTATGAATTTGAATAGATACCTCATATAAGTTGAATCATATAGTATTTGTCTTTCTTTGACTTACTTCACTTAGTATGATGTTCCACAGGTTGATCCACAATGAAGCCTGTAACAGTATTTCCTTCCCTTTTAAGGCTGATAATATTCCTTTTATGTACATACTACATACCATGAATAGACACGTGGGTTGTTTCTATTTCTTGGCTATTGTGAATAATGCTATAAACATGGATTTGCAAGTATCTCTTTGAGACCTTGCTTTCAATGTTTAGATAAATACCTAGAAGTGGGATTACTGGATCATATGGTAACTCTATTTTTAATCTTTTGAAGAACAGTTTGAAAACTGTGTATACTTTTGGACAATTCAAGTGGTTTGCAAACTGGAATCCTATTTATTAAACTTGAATTAAACAGATTATTAGTACAATTCAGATTAATTCTGGGTGCTTACTTTTCCCCAAATAATTAAACTCAGGTGGGCTCCATTCCTCCTCTCCTTTATCTATAGAATTAGAAACAAAATTTATACTGAGAGCACTACATGTTGGGCACTGGGCATTGTGTGCTAAGCAAACAAGACAAAAGTGAAATTTTCACTGTGCCCTCTCACATCTGGCCTTTTTCCTGTAATTGTTAAAGAATTACAGCATTAGGGGGACCATGAATAACCCATCTGCTTAGAACCTGGGCTATATCTTAATATGCCCAACAAAAACTCATTTTATTTTTCCATCTAATTTATTTTCTACTTTATTATTCATTATAGGATATAGGATTAATTACAGGATTCAACTAAAGTTGACTCTGACATTCAACTACAATATTCATTACCTTCAGTCCATCCTGACTCCTCATATTTTATGTTAAAAGGAACCACATTAGTACTTCTTCCAATGAATTACAAAGAAAAAATGCTCATAAGGTTAATTAGAAATTTTATACTGAATTAAACATCACTGATGTATCTCTTAATATATGCAAAACTAAATACTGCAATTGCTGAAGTAGAATCTAAACTTTTCACCTACTAGATAATCATCATGCTTTCTCTTCAGTATTCTCTAAGTCAGGATCTTGTTTTTCACTCTAGGGCCCTCGTGTTCTGTAGTTACGGTGTGGAAGTCAAGAATTTAGACTCTGAGCCTTGTATCCAGGTTTAATCCTGGCTCTTTATAACACTAGCTCCATGACACTGTAGAAAAGTTACTTAACCTATATATGTCTCTTTCCTCATTTGTAAATTTGGGAGAGTATTACCTAATTTATGGGGTTGTTGTTAGGATTGAATGAATTAATATATGGGAAATGGATAGAACAGTGCCTGACATCTAATTAACACTGCTAACTGTGACTATTACTGTAATTATTATTTTATATTGTAATTACTATTTATTTGTATTGTAATTATCTATTTGTAAGGTAGTTTTGTCTGTCTCTTTCCACAAGAACATAAGCTCACTAAGGGTAGCAGCATGTCTCTCCACTTGACCCACTGTGTATCTGATACAAAGTATGGTGCCCATGACAGAGAATTTGTTCAATAAACATGAGAGAACAAATAATCTCACTCCCTTCCCTAATCAAGTGGTTTCCTAATGATACTTTCTCCAATACTATCAGTATTTCATATGCAATTATCTCCAGTTTAGATGGAATGTACCAAATTACTTTATTAGAGCTTTTATTAGTACAATCTGCTTTGGCCACCTCATGCGAAGAGTTGACTCATCGGAAAAGATCCTGATGCTAGGAGGGATTGGGAGCAGGAGGAGAAGGGGACGACAGAGGATGAGATGGCTGGATGGCATCACCACCTCGATGGACATGAGTTTGAGTAGACGCCGGGAGTTGGTGATGGACAGGGAGGCCTGGCGTGCTGAGATTCATGGGGTTGCAAAGAGTCGGACACGACTGAGCGACTGAACTGAACTGATGTTAACATTCTTACTGTTCTAGAAGTTCAGCTACAAAAACTATCATCTTGGTATTTATCTTATAGTACAAGCCTTGTGTGAGATGATGCCTAAGGAGTGCCTTTTCTTTCCTCACTAAAGAAATGAGAAACATTTCCATCTGCCTTGTGATGTGGGAGAGAACACTGGAAAGAAAAATCAGCAAGCATTTGCCAACATAGCTTTAGGAAAAGCAAACCAAACTTCAATCAACAATCAGTTCTACTGTGGGCAGGGGCTGTGTAATGGGGCAGAAGGAAGGAAAATTCTTTTGGAGACGGTAATTTAGCTGATACTCCGTTGTTACCAGGAGTTTTAGGCTGCCACATGGAGGGGACTGGCTGAGTGATAGAGCCAGACCTCTGTTCTCCACAATTAAGTCCACTGCATACTTACTTTCCCTGTTTACTCCTTTCCACAGAGGACCTGCCATTATGCTTGTGCTTACTGACTGAAGGTTTGTTGACTCAAGGTGGGAGGCTGTCTGGGTCCAATGGCCAAGAAGGGTGGATAACAAGAATTATCTGCATTACCTGATAACAACACATGCAGGACACACCTTTCCTAAGCTTCAACTTCACATCACTTCTGTTCTAAGTAATGGGGAAGTGGGGACAGTCACTGTTCCCAACATACCAGGAATATAAATACTAGGATCAGAAGCAAGATAAATTTGATTCTTAAAAAAAAAAGACTTTTGGATTTTCTCTTGGCCCTGACCTGGAACCAAGCTCTGATGAAGTAGGATACAACAATTACTTATTCCACGATGAAACATTTTGACTTTAGAACATTTGACATTTGTTCTCAATCTTTTTCTGCCCTAAATGCAGGAGAGGATATACGCTGTACTTTTCTGAAGAACAGATAAATCACTGACTTAATTTCCAAAGGTATTTAGAGGCTTTTATTCTGTTCTCATCTTTTCCCATTTTCTTCTAGTATTTTTCTTGTTCTTGCCCTTTTCACCTTATCTGGCATAATGAGTATTTAAATTCCAGTGAATTAACTGCTTTAATGTTTTGTTTTTCAAAGAACCAGTGGCATTTACTTCACTTGTGCATCTTCACAAGACTATACTTATTCAACAGAAATCTATAAATAACATTATTAAGGGCTTTGGGGTTACATATGGCTCAGATGGTAAAGCATCTGCTTGCAGTGCAGTAGACCCAGGTTCAATCCCTGGGTCAGGAAGATCCCCTGGAGAAGGGAATGGCTACCCACTCCAGTATTCTTCCCTGGAGAATTCCATGGGCAGAGGAGCCTGGTGGGCCACAGTCCCTGAGTCGCAAAGAGTTGAACATGACTGAGTGACTAACACACACAAAGAAGTATAACCAACCTCCTCCATCAACACGGCATACATTTTACTAAGGAGACACGAAATATTTGTGAGGAAATTAAATAATAATGTTATCAATATAAAAGATGTTTCAAGGTCATATAATTGAATGCTACAAGTTATTAGTGACAGTAGTAACATTTAAAGACAAACCATTTCTACATGAGTTCATTGCATTTTATCCTTATGGCAAGTCTCTGCAATAATTTTCATAATTTCTATGTTAAATATATGGCATTGTGGATTAGGAAGGTTACATGGCTCATCCAGAAGGCATAGTTTTTAAGTGGCAGAGATGGGTCTCCACCCCAGGGTTAACTCCAAGCTCCAAACTGCTAGCACAAGATGCAGAGCTTGTGGGTAGGAGTGGCCAGGAAAGGCTTCCTGGAGGATGCTGGGGAACAGGCCGGCTCCCCAGTAAACTCACAGGATGGTTCAGGTGGAAGGCAGGGATGGTAAAAGAAGACTGGAAGAAAGGTGTGAACAACGCATGAAAGTAGGAACACAGTGGGACAGTTTACCTTGAGCTGAGGGTTCCAGGCAAGAACAGAGGGGAACACAGAAGTAGAGGCCAAGCCTGGCTGGGGAAAGTCTTGCCCACAAGAGGTGAACATTTTCCTAGGCATTATCAGGTTTTGAGCAAATAAAGGAGAAGACAAAGACTGCATTCTAAGTGTATTACTACCGATGTTGGAGAAAACAGAAATGACTGCAGTACAGAAGGAGCACAGAGAATCAAAGGCCGGGCCAGATCTCTGTTTAACCACTTACTAGCTGTATGATTTGAAAGTCATAGTCCCTCACTGCCGCAGCTTCTGCATCAGAAGAGAGGATGTAAAGTTTTTTTTTTTTTTTAATAGATTCAAATTGAATAGCAGACACGAAAGCACTTTTAAAATCAGAATGTGCTACACAAGCAGAATGAGAGTGGGAACAGTCTTAAGGCAGAGACTTCAACTGCTAAGTATAGTAGTGTTCAGAAAAGATGATCAGAGTCTGAGGTAGGGTGATGGCAGGAAAACTTGAGTATGGTAGTGTTCAGGATTGGACAGTATTATAACTGATTTTTATCATGAGGATTGCTAAGGAAGGAGGAGGCATATAGTGCCTGAACAGAGAATGGCAGAAATAGGAATTGATAGAAGGCTGGGAAGCAGGGCCAGGGGGCAAATAAGATTTCTGGACAAGTAAAAATGACCACCAGGCACACAGTAATGGAACAGGAAAGGGAGGGGGCAGGGCCAGTGGTGGAGATTTAGGCCTGGACCTTCTTTTCTTGATCCTGGTTCACCTGCTCCCTCAGGGGTCTCCTCCAGATGATTCTGAGTGCTCAAGGCATTTTCCAATCTGCTGGGCACTCTGGCTCCACCAGCATCCCCCCGCCCTCACTGGAACCACTCCGATGGCTCACCTACAGTCCTACACACAAGCCTCCCACGACCCTGCTTAGAACCTCCCAACTACCTTCCATGTGCAGAGAACTCAGTCTAAGCTCTTCACTCTAGAAGAGGAAGCTCTACATAATTTGGCCCAGCTTCCCTTCATGTCATCATCTCCTATCATGTTCCAGAAAGAGAGACCTACTCTCCATTTCTGGACCATGCCAACCTTATCCTCATCTTTGAGCCTTTGCACTGGGTATTTCCTTTAACTGGGGGAAAAATAGATAACACTTCCTGAGTCCTTGCTATGTACATGCATTGTTCGTATCTTAACTCACTTAATCCTATCTCTATGTAAGGTAAATATTGATATTAGATCTATTTTACAGAGTTGACATATGATCCAGAAACCCCACATCTGGGCATATATCTTGAAAAAACTATACTTTGAAAAGAAAAATACACCTCAATATTCACAGCAGCACGAGTCACAATAGCCAAGATACGGAAACAACCTAAATGTCCACTGACAGATTAATGGATAAAGAAGATATGCTAAATTTACATAATGGAATACCACTCAACTACTCAGCCAGAAAAAAAGAACAAAATACTACTACTTGCAGCAACATGGATGGACCTAGAGATGATCATATTCAGTGAAGTGGGTCAGAGACAGAAAGACAAATATATGCAATCACTTATATGTAGAATCTAAAACATGAAACAAATGAACAAGCCTACGAAAAAGAAAGACTCACAGACACAAAGAAAAGACTTACGATACCAAGTGTGAAGGGGTGGGGGAGGCAAGGACTAAGGTTTGGGGTTAGCAGCAAACTATTATACATATGACGGATAAAGCACAAGGCCCTACTATATATATAGCACAGGGAGACATATTCAATACCCTGCGATAAACCATAATGGAAAAGGATATTAATAATATATATACATGTAAAATGGAATCACTGTGCTATATGGCAGAAATTTACACAACACTGTAATCAACTATACTTCAATAAAAGTAAAATGTATATATATGTGTGCATGTATAAGTGTGTGTGTGTATATATATATGTATGTATAAGTCACCAAAAAAACCTATTTTACAGATGGGGAAACAGAGACTCACAAAAGTTAAGGAAACAGTCCTAGGGCCTATAATTTGAATTGTAAGTGGCAGAGTTTGGACCTGAATTCACTCAGTGTGGCAATCAATAAATATTTGTTGAATGAATAAGGATTAAGAAAAGTTTTTTACCATTATGAGAATTTTGGAGTTACAAAACACATTTGAAATAATAATTTCAACATTTTATACCTAAAAAGAGCTGTTAAAGACACAATGCCATTCTTATACAGATGGGCAAAATGCACATGAAAGTGAAAGTGAAGTCGCTCAGTCGTGTCCGACTCTTTGTGACCCCACGAATCGCAGCATGCCAGGCCTCCCTGTCCATCACCAACTCCTGGAGTTTACCCAGACTCATATCCATCGAGTCGGTGATGCCACCCAGCCATCTCATCCTCTATCGTCCCCTTCTCCTGTTGCCTCCAATCCCTCCCAGCATCAGAGTCTTTTCCAGTGAGTCAATTCTTCATATGAGGTGGCTAGAGTACTAGAGTTTCAGCTTTAGTATCATTCCTTCCAAAGAAATCCCAGGGCTGATCTTCAGAATGGACTGGTTGGATTTTCTTGCAGTCCAAGGGACTCTCAAGAGTCTTCTCCAACACCACAGTTCAAAAGCATCAATTCTTTGGTGCTCAGCTTTCTTCACAGTCCAACTCTCACATCCATACATGACCATTGGAAAAATCATAGCCTTGACTAGACGGACCTTTGTTGCCAAAGTAATGTCTCTGCTTTTGAATATGCTATCAAGATTGGTCATAACTTTCCTTCCAAGGAGTAAGTGTCTTTTAATTTCATGGCTGCAATCACCATCTGCAGTGATTTGGAGCTCCCAAATATAAAGTCTTACACTGTTTTCCCATTTATTTCCAATGAAGTGATGGGACCAGATGGCATGATCTTCAATTTCTGAATATTGAGCTTTAAGCCAACTTTTTCACTTTCATCAAGAGGCTTTTTAGTTCCTCTTCACTTTCTGCCATAAAGGTGGTGTCATCTGCATATCTGAGGTTATTGATATTTCTCCCGGCAATCTTGATTCCAGCTTGTGCTTCTTCCAGCCCAGCGTTTCTCATGATGTACTCTGCATATAAGTTAAATAAGCAGGGTGACAGTATACAGCCTTGACATACTCCTTTCCCTATTTGGAACCAGTTTGTTATTCCATGTCCAGTTCTAACTGTTGCTTCCTGACCTGCATATAGGGTTCTCAAGAGGCAGGTCAGGTGGTCTGGTATTCCCATCTTTTTCAGAATTTTCCACAGTATTAGGGAAATGCAAATCAAAATTACCATGAGGTATCACCTCACACTAGTCAATATCACCATCATCAAAAAGTATACAACAATAAATGTTGGCAAGGGTATGAAGTAATGGGAATACTTCTATACTGTTGGTGGGAATGTAAATTGGTATGGGCACTATGGACAACCATATGGAATCTCCTTAAAATCTTAAAACAGAAGCACCATATAATCGAGAATTCCTACTCCTGGATATATACCCAGAGGAAATCTTAAGTTGAAAATTAGGGAAATGCAAATCAAAATTACCATGAGGTATCACCTCACACTAGTCAATATCACCATCATCAAAAAGTATACAACAATAAATGTTGGCAAGGGTATGAAGTAATGGGAATACTTCTATACTGTTGGTGGGAATGTAAATTGGTATGGGCACTATGGACAACCATATGGAATCTCCTTAAAATCTTAAAACAGAAGCACCATATAATCGAGAATTCCTACTCCTGGATATATACCCAGAGGAAATCTTAAGTTGAAAAGATACACACACTCTAACGTTCATTGCCGTACTATTACAATAGTCAGGACTTGGAAGCAGCCTAAATGTCCATGGAAAGAGGAATGGATAAAAAAGATATGGTACATATATACAATTAAATATTAATCAGCCATAAAAAGGAATGACATAGTGCTGTTTGAGGCAACATGGAGGAACCTAGAGACTGTCATAACGATGAAGTAAGTCAGACACAGAAAGATAAATATCAGATGATACTACTTATATGTGGAACCTAGGAAAAAAGCATACAAAGAATCTGTTTACAAAAGAGAAATAATCACAGACGTGGAAAACAGACTTATAGTTATCAAGGGGGGAAAAGGGTGCGGAGGGATAAATTGAGAGATTGGGATAGACATATATATATATATATATCAGTATACATAAAAAAGGTAACTAATAAGAATCTACTGTACAGCACAGGTAACTCTATTCAATATTCTGTAATGACCTATATGGGAATAGAAATGAAAAAGAGTAGATATATGTATGACTTATTCAGTTATATAAGCAGAAACTTATTCATTTAATATAGCAGAAACTAATACAGCAGTTAATTATACTCCAATAAATATTTTAAAATGAGAATGGTGAATATTTGTTCAAAGATTTCTTTAAAATAATAAAAATTATATCCTCTAATTCATAATCTTATTATTTCTAGAAATTCTGGCCATACAAACGGCCACCATACTTTTAGGTAAGAATTTCAGCCCTTTACTAAATAAGAAGTCAATCTATCTCAAAAAAAAAAACCAAAAAACAAAAAAAAACCCCACCAAAAACCCGGTCTTTAAACTTCCAGTTTAAACTCCTCAAAGCCAAAGAATTGATGCTTTTGAGCTGTGGTGTTGGAGAAGACTCTTGAGAGTCCCTTGGACTACAAGCAGATCAAATCAGTCAATCCTAAAGGAAATCAGTCCTGAATGTTCATTGGAAGGACTGATGCTGAAACTCCAATACTTTGGCCACCTGATGTGAAGAACTGACTTATTAGAAAAGACCTTGATGCTGGGAAAGAATTGAGGGCAGAAGGAGAAGGGGACAACAGAGGATGAGATGGTTGGATGGTATCACCGACTTGATGGACATGAGTTTGAGTAAGCTCCAGGAGTTGGTGATGGACAGGGAAGCCTGGTGTGCTGCAGTTCACAGGGCCACAAAGAGCTGGATACGACTGAGTGACTGAACTGAACTGAAACTCCCAGTGCGCCCAGTGTTCCTGTTGTCACACAGTAGGGCAGCTAAGCAAAACTCAAGCTAAATGCTGCAGATTAGGCTTCACATGGTCAATACTATCAGTATATTCCTGTAACTAAATCTGACCCTATCCTGTCTCAGGGTGCACATGAACCCTAATAAGAAAAGCACTATTGCTGTCTTTAATTTCTTCAGGAAAAGCTGTTTTTATACAGACAGAACGAGAACAGGTATCCAACTAATTACGCAATATAAAGAAGAGGGAACTCAGGGCAGAGCTGAAGATGAGCTACTAGTTAACTGAGTCACTGTGGGCTTTACAAAATCTGAAATAGGGCCATTATTTCCACTATAGCCTACAGCTGGATGATGAGTTTTCACAAAACAATGAAAATGTGTGAGATCTCAGGATTCCAAAATCCAAAAAGAAAACTCAGCAGATTATAGTATTATATGAATAATTCAATTAGAGTTCAACAGAAATCAATTTTTAAAATAAAGTATAATGGTATATGGGTTGTTGGTGCATTTTAATATGTTTGATGTGATGGGGTGTGGGGCTGTTAAAAAGGAGTTTAAAAGACCTAGGAAATTCTTTGAAAACAAAAAAAGTCTAGAAAAGCAATATATTAAAATATATGTAAGCAATAGTTTTAAAAATGTTTAAAAGTACATCTACAAGCAAGATTAATCCCCTAGATAATCCATGCACAAAGAAATTATATTGGTTTATATTAGAAATGAATATCATAATTATATTTATGAAATAATAGTGCCTAACCTTTTATATATCCCTGGACATTTTTGTTTCTTCCAAAATATACACTTTTTTCCTACTTTTAGGGCAAATGTCCTGCTATAATACTGTCAATTGACTTGAAGCCCTATCATGGGGAAATTTACAAACTAAAGAGAATCTGCTTTTCTAGAAAATCACTGAACTGTAATCATATAATACCAATAGGTTCCAGGAACTGTTCTAAGCTTTATATGCATTATACATATACAGCTATATACACATTTACATACATATACATTCACATATACTAACAACCACTAAATAAGATAGCTAATACTATTATTTCTAGTTTGTAACAGAAGAAATGAGAGGTTAAATAACTTGTCCAAGATCCTACTTTTAGAAAGTAATGAAGTAAAGTTTAAATCAAGACAGTCTGGCTATGTCATCGTTTTAATTTTTATTTCTAATTAGAAGTTAATTACTTTATAATATTGTGATAGTTTTTGCAGTGATGGTTTCTTCATTCAACATGAGCTGGCCATAGGTATACATATGCCTCTCTCTAGAACCTTCCTCCCACCTCACACTGTCTTTCTATGCCAAATTACATAAAACTTAAACCATGTCTTATTACATCTTGATTTACCACAGAATAGTTCCCATGACCCATTAAGATAATTCTTTAGGCTTACCAAGGGACAAATTTTTGCTCACTAGATACATTAAGAGGAGAAGGCAATGGCACCCCACTCCAGCACTCTTGCCTGGAAAACCCCATGGATGGAGGAGCCTGGTAGGCTGCAGTCCATGGGGTTGCTGGGAGCCAGACATGACTGAGCAACTTTACTTTCCCTTTTCACTTTCAAGCATTGGAGAAGGAAATGGCAGTCTACTCCAGTGTTCTTGCCTGGAGAATCCCAGGGACGGGGGAGCCTGGTGGGCTGC
>SJYC01021745.1:0-44404 GCA_006408675.1 Madoqua kirkii | reverse complement strand
CAAAAAGAGGAAGAGTTGATACATTAAATTAAAATTTTAAAAATTTATAAAGCACCATAAATAAAACTAAATGACAACCATAAATAAAACTAAATGACAAACAACAGGAGAAAATGTTTGCAATGTTTATAACAGACAAAAGACTATTTTCCAGAAGACCTAAAGAACTCCCACAAAGTAGTAAGAGAGATGTACATAAAGAATCACACTCAGGATGTATAATCCTGTTTTAATATCAAAAAATTGACAACCTCAGCCCTCATCAATTGAGGTAGAGCTAAGTTAGAATAAATTCCCATTATCTAATAGTTAATAGATCTTTTGACATTAAAAGTTCTAGTGTTACCATAAAAACAATCAAGCTTCACAGTATATACACCTTGATCCCATTCATATTTTAAAATAGGTTTATGGCTGTGTTCAAAAAGGATACACACCTGGCTACTAATTTTCTCTCTAGAGAGAAGAGGTTGGAATGGGAGGATACTTTTTATTCAATATACCTCTACACTGTTTCAGTATTTTACAATGATAATATTACCTAGTCAACTAAATTTAATAACCTGTAACTGGAAATACATGTGAAAACATAGTAATTAAGAGTCACCTAGAAGTCTAGTATCCAGAACACCAATCATATGTTACTGGTGCATTTTCTTTCAGCTTTATGATTGTAGATTTCTTAAAAATATCACCTTGTATCTAAAATTTACAGCCTTTAATGAGGATTTCCCCTTTGGAAAAAAAATTCTCCTCATCTACTGACCATCTCATTCTACTGACCATACAATGTATACACTGTATTCACCTAAGTTATTAGGAAAAGTATTTCATTTGTCGTTCAGTGCTTCATGATGAGAGAATTGTCCTTAAGTGGCAGACTTTCTATCAATGATCTTTATTAACATTTATGGACTATAGTCACTGACCTAACTGTGGTCACAGAAACTGAACTAACTACTTTTTTCTTATCCTAAATATGGGAACTTCAAAATAAACCACTTCTGCATCTTTGGACTCAATCAGATAAATGAGTACAGCATTTAGTACTGTACTCAATAAACACTGTACTTTCTAACATTACAAAGGAGATAGTTGTTCTAGGTAGAACTTTTCTCCACAGAAGACTGTAAATATCTTGCAACCCTGTAGTCACTATAATCTAAGCTAGACTTTATATTTAGAGTCATTCTAAAGATTGTACTATTACTAGTTCCATGCAGTTGAATGAGTCTGTAAACTAATGGAGTGGATAAGCAGATATACTATTAAAAAAAAAAACAACTTGTTGAGAATTTCTCAGAGCTTTAAACTGTGAATGTTCTTTCTCTTTTCTATAAGTGGAAGAAATACATTTGATATCAGAAATATTGATAGGAAAGCTAAAAGCAAAGTCCCTGGTTTTCAAGATCATATTTTGTGTATTAATGATTAAATACCTTTGAGGAATAACAGGGAAAATATAAAGCTTGATGAAAACTTCTTGTGCCTAGTGATATAGCACCTACCAAGGAGATTAGTTTATTCCTAATCTATTCCTAGAAAACAAATGTAGCTGAAGTTACATTTTTCTCTCACTGACATATTCCACTTGTTACTTTCCACCCATTAGCAATGATTTATAAAAAATTACATACTATATCAAGCTCATTCTCTCTTTTTCTAATCAATTTTTAAAACTGATTTTTAAATGTTTTTAGTGAAAGTCACACTAATTCCCAGAATTTTAAATAAGGTTGTTTGAAACATTAAAGATTATGGTTTCATAAAAAGGCACAGCTTCCTTCTCTAAAAAAAGGCTAAAATGCCCAATACCGAGACGGAATTTCTCCAATATAAACTGGTTGACTTCTTAGTTCGAAATATGCTTCTACATCGCAGTAATTTTGGGCAGTTGTAAAGGAAAAGGGGATATGTGATGAAACTAACAGCCAAAGTTCAACTTACTGAAAGCAATTTGGCCCAAACACAGTGGCAAGATTGTGAACATTCATGCGGTTCTGCACATGGTGCTTGGCTACTTTTCTCAAGAACTGGCAAAGGTACTTGAGAAGGCAGTAGTGGGTATCTGGCAGCTCTTCTATTAAGGCTCGTAAGTTACTCTCTTGAGCATCATTCTGTCATCTGGAAAAAAAAAAGGAAAAGAAAAATTGTTCTCAGGTGTATTTTACAGTAGTAGAAAAGATCCACAAGTATAATACATCCCAACATTTAATTCAGAAATCATTCCCAGGGATGTGAGATGTGACATTATAAAAAGGCATTTTTGCCTTTTCTTTGATCCTCAAGCATTTGATTTTAATTTTCAAGAATAACTGACTTATTCAAGACATCCTGAAAACCACAAGCTTTTTATTCAATGAATAAAATAGGTTGGTATTTCAATTCTGTGTATTCTTGCCACAAATTAAGATAATGGCTGGACTTTTATCCATAGCAGATCTTCCATTTCACTTTTGCCTTCAAGTCTGTTAAAAATAAGAATCTCTTGGTTAAAAAAACTGGATGTAAGAGACCTACCTGGATCACCATGAGTGACACCAAACTCAATAATCAGGGGTCTGTGCATAGAGAAAATGGAAAGACTCTTTAAATTTTTAAGCAGCTGTTTAATCACCCACACGTCACAGAGTTTAGAATTTGACATATGCTTCATACAAAAGTCTAATAACTTTGTGTGTGCCTAGCTGCTCAGTTGGATTGAGCGTATCCAACTTTTACAGGATTTTCTAGGCAATAATACTGGAGTGGGTTGCCATTTCCTCCTCTAGGAGATCTTCCCGACCCAGTGATTAAACCCCAGTCTTCTGCGTCTCCTGCATTGCAGGCAGATTCTTTACCCACTGAGCCACTGGGGAAGCACCAAAACATCCAGCAATGTACCAAAATTCACAGGCAGACATGTGAAAAGTTTCCCTCAATTCTCAGAGATTTGTTTTGTTGATATTTAAATAGTAAAGTTGCTATCTTAAGTAATTCTGTATACTACTTTCTATCAGAGGGACAAACAAATCTTTTTACAGAAAATACTCTCAGGGAATAATGACAATCTATCAGAGATCAAACTGTCGACATCTGTTGGATCATAGAAAAAGCAACAGAGTTCCAGAAAAACATTTATTTCTGCTTTATTGACTATGCCAAAGCCGTTGATTGTGTGGATCACAATAAACTGGAAAATTTTGAAAGAGATGGAAATATCAGACCATCTGACCTGCCTCTTGAGAAATCTGTATGCAGGACAGGAAGCAACAGTTAGAACTGGACATGGAACAGCAGACTGGTTCCAAAGAGGAAAAGGAGTATGTCAAGGCTGTATATTGTCACCCTGTTTATTTAACTTATATGCAGAGTACCTCATGAGAAACACTGGGCTGGATAAAGCAGAAGCTGGAATCAAGACTGCTGGGAGAAATATCAATAACCTCAGATATGCAGATGACACCACCCTTATGGCAAAAAGTGAAAAGAACTAAAGAGCCTCTTGATGAAAATGAAAGAAGAGAGTGAAAAAGTTGGCTTAAAGCTCAACATTCAGAAAACGAAGATCATGGCATCTGGTCCCATCACTAAGTGGCAAATAGATGGGGAAACAGTGGCTGACTTTATTATTCTGGGCTCCAAAATCACTGCAGATGGTGACTGCAGCCATGAAATTAAAAGACGCTTACTCCTTGGAAGGAAAATTATGACCAACCTAGAGAGCATATTAAAAAGCAGAAACATTACTTCGCCAACAAAAGTCCGTCTAGTCAAGGATATGGTTTTTCCAGGGGTCATGTATGGATGTCAAAGTTGGACAGTGAAGAAAGCTAAGTGCCGGAGAATTGATGCTTTTGCACTGTGGCGCCGGAGAAGACTTTTGAGAGTCCCTTGGACTGCAAGGAGATCCAACCAGTCCATCCTAAAGGAGATCAGTCCGGAGTGTTCATTGGAAGGACTGATGTTGAAGCTGAAACTCCAATACTTTGGCCACGTCATGCGAAGAGTTGACTCACTGGCAAAGACCCTGATGCTGGGAAAGATTAAGGGTTGGAGGAGAAGGGGACAACAGACAATGAGATGGTTGGATGGCATCACTGACTCAATGAACATGGGTTTGGGTGGATCCCGGGAATTGGTGATGGACAGGGAGGCCTGGCATACTGCGGTTCATGGGGTTGCAAAGAGTCAGACATGGCTGAGTGACTGAACTATTTAACACACATTGGATTCTTTAATTAAGATAGGCCAGCTGCTCCAGCCATTCAATAGTGTAAGAAACAGAAAAGTGAGGCAAGTAAGATACAAAGGAAGAGGAGTGTCAGCGTTACAGATACATAGGTAATGTCAATGTCAGGAAGTGCAAAGACAGAAAGTCATAGATTGCCACTGACAGTGGCTGTAGATCACAGGATAAGAATGCAGGCTAGGAAGCAGGTTTTGCTACCTACTACTTTTGTGAACTCAGACTCTTCACTGCACTGTTTCCTTATTTTTAAGGGTAATATCAACTATGAAACAGGGCTGTGATGAGGATTAAATGAATTGACAGTTGCAGAGTATTTAAAACTAAGTGACACATACTAAGTGCTATGTTAAGTGTTTGTTAAATAAGCAAAGTAATGTTTTGCTTTACCTTCATTACCTTGGTTTTATGAATGCAGTGAGGTTTCAGTGAAATGTCTTTTAATAGGAACTCATTTCAGCCTTATGAATGTTAGAATAAGTGATGCTATCAAAAATAGCAATTCTGAAAGTGTATAGATGTTCCATCTTTGGTAGAATCATATTGGAGAACATTCTATTTATGACTGGAATAACTCTTATTTCTTATTGATCACAAACAATGTAATCCAGTAAACAATAATTTCAGGGCAAATAGATCTCGATACTAGAAATTATTCATAGTAATTTTTTTGGCTGTGCTGGCTGTTTTTTTCTAGTTGCAGTGAGTAGAGGCTACTCTCTAATTGGGGTGCACAGGCTTCTCATTGCAGTGGCTTCTCTTGTTGCAGAGACAGGCTCTAGGGCATGAGGGCTTCAATAGCTATTTCACGTGGGCTCAGCTTCTGGGCTCCAGAGCATAGGCTCAAAAGCTGTGGCACATGGGGCTTAGTTGCTCAGTGATATGTGAAGGCTTCCCGGACCAGGGATTGAACCTGTGTCTCCTGCAATGGCAGGCAGACTCTTTATACTTAACCACTGGGAAAACCGTTTTTTAAAAAAAAAATCATATCCAAATATTTTGATAATCCACAAAGATGTGGTATGTTGCATATTATTGTATCATTTTCCACTGTACTATGATCCTGCCAGGAGAAATATCAATAACCTCAGATACACAGATGACACCACCTTTATGGCAGAAAGTGAAGACAACTAAAAAACCTCTTGATGAAAGTGAAAGTGGAGAGTGAAAAAGTTGGCTTAAAGCTCAACATTCAGAAAATGAAGATCATGGCATCCGGTCCCATCACTTCATGGGAAATAAATGGGGAAACAGTGGAAACAGTGGCAGACTTTATTTTTCTGGGCTCCAAAATCACTACAGATCATGATTGCAGCCATGAAATTAAATGATGTTTCTCCTTGGAAGAAAAGTTATGATGAACCTAGATAGCATACTCAAAAGCAGAGACATTACTTTGCCGACTAAGGTCCATCTAGTCAAGGCTATGGTTTTTCCAGTAGTCATGTATGGATGTGAGAGTTGGACTGTGAAGAAGGCTGAGCGCCGAAGAATTGATGCTTTTGAACTGTGGTGTTGGAGAAGACTCTTGAGAGTCCCTTGGACTGCAAGGAGATTCAACCAGTCCATTCTGAAGATAAACCCTGGGATTTCTTTGGAAGGAATGATGCTAAAGCTGAAACTCCAGTAGTTTGGCCACCTCATGCGAAGAGTTGACTCACTGGAAAAGACTCTGATGCTGGGAGGGATTGGGGGCAGGAGGAGAAGGGGACGACAGAGGATGAGATGGCTGGATGGCATCACGGACTCGATGGACGTGAATCTGAGCGAACTCTGGGAGTTGGTGATGGACAGGGAGGCCTGGCATACTGCGGTTCATGGGGTTGCAAAGAGTCAGACATGGCTGAGTGACTGAACTATTTAACACACATTGGATTCTTTAATTAAGATAGGCCAGCTGCTCCAGCCATTCAATAGTGTAAGAAACAGAAAAGTGAGGCAAGTAAGATACAAAGGAAGAGGAGTGTCAGCGTTACAGATACATAGGTAATGTCAATGTCAGGAAGTGCAAAGACAGAAAGTCATAGATTGCCACTGACAGTGGCTGTAGATCACAGGATAAGAATGCAGGCTAGGAAGCAGGTTTTGCTACCTACTACTTTTGTGAACTCAGACTCTTCACTGCACTGTTTCCTTATTTTTAAGGGTAATATCAACTATGAAACAGGGCTGTGATGAGGATTAAATGAATTGACAGTTGCAGAGTATTTAAAACTAAGTGACACATACTAAGTGCTATGTTAAGTGTTTGTTAAATAAGCAAAGTAATGTTTTGCTTTACCTTCATTACCTTGGTTTTATGAATGCAGTGAGGTTTCAGTGAAATGTCTTTTAATAGGAACTCATTTCAGCCTTATGAATGTTAGAATAAGTGATGCTATCAAAAATAGCAATTCTGAAAGTGTATAGATGTTCCATCTTTGGTAGAATCATATTGGAGAACATTCTATTTATGACTGGAATAACTCTTATTTCTTATTGATCACAAACAATGTAATCCAGTAAACAATAATTTCAGGGCAAATAGATCTCGATACTAGAAATTATTCATAGTAATTTTTTTGGCTGTGCTGGCTGTTTTTTTCTAGTTGCAGTGAGTAGAGGCTACTCTCTAATTGGGGTGCACAGGCTTCTCATTGCAGTGGCTTCTCTTGTTGCAGAGCACAGGCTCTAGGGCATGAGGGCTTCAATAGCTATTTCACGTGGGCTCAGCTTCTGGGCTCCAGAGCATAGGCTCAAAAGCTGTGGCACATGGGGCTTAGTTGCTCAGTGATATGTGAAGGCTTCCCGGACCAGGGATTGAACCTGTGTCTCCTGCAATGGCAGGCAGACTCTTTATACTTAACCACTGGGAAAACCGTTTTTTAAAAAAAAAATCATATCCAAATATTTTGATAATCCACAAAGATGTGGTATGTTGCATATTATTGTATCATTTTCCACTGTACTATGATCCTGCCAGGAGAAATATCAAT
Organism: Madoqua kirkii; assembly: GCA_006408675.1. Classification (NCBI taxonomy): domain Eukaryota; kingdom Metazoa; phylum Chordata; class Mammalia; order Artiodactyla; family Bovidae; genus Madoqua; species Madoqua kirkii. Next base: position 37,198 of record SJYC01021745.1, on the reverse strand, counting down.
AACCTCAGATACACAGATGACACCACCTTTATGGCAGAAAGTGAAGACAACTAAAAAACCTCTTGATGAAAGTGAAAGTGGAGAGTGAAAAAGTTGGCTTAAAGCTCAACATTCAGAAAATGAAGATCATGGCATCCGGTCCCATCACTTCATGGGAAATAAATGGGGAAACAGTGGAAACAGTGGCAGACTTTATTTTTCTGGGCTCCAAAATCACTACAGATCATGATTGCAGCCATGAAATTAAATGATGTTTCTCCTTGGAAGAAAAGTTATGATGAACCTAGATAGCATACTCAAAAGCAGAGACATTACTTTGCCGACTAAGGTCCATCTAGTCAAGGCTATGGTTTTTCCAGTAGTCATGTATGGATGTGAGAGTTGGACTGTGAAGAAGGCTGAGCGCCGAAGAATTGATGCTTTTGAACTGTGGTGTTGGAGAAGACTCTTGAGAGTCCCTTGGACTGCAAGGAGATTCAACCAGTCCATTCTGAAGATAAACCCTGGGATTTCTTTGGAAGGAATGATGCTAAAGCTGAAACTCCAGTAGTTTGGCCACCTCATGCGAAGAGTTGACTCACTGGAAAAGACTCTGATGCTGGGAGGGATTGGGGGCAGGAGGAGAAGGGGACGACAGAGGATGAGATGGCTGGATGGCATCACGGACTCGATGGACGTGAATCTGAGCGAACTCTGGGAGTTGGTGATGGACAGGGAGGCCTGGCATGCTGCAATTCATGGGGTTGCAAAGAGTCGGACACGACTGAGCGACTGAACTGAATTGAACTGACTCATGATCTTGCCTAGTAGGAATACATAAGAAATGGAAATAATTGTTTGGAGTGATTAAAAACAAATTGATAACCATTCATTTCTCATACCTTTATATTATAAAGATAAATACGAACTAAGAGGGGCTTCCCTGGTGGTTTAGGGTAAAGAATCTACCTGCCAGTGTAGGAGACACAGGTTTGATCCCTGATCTAGAAAGATTCCACATGCTACTGAGCAACTAAGCCCATGCACCACAACTATTGAGCCTGGGCTCTAGAGCTCGAGAGCCACAACTACTGAAGCCTACATGCCCTAAAGCCTGTGATCCACAAAGAAGCCACCACATGAAGAAGCCTGTGCACTACAACTAGAGTAGACGCCGCTGGTTGCAGCTGAAGAAGAGCCCGCATAGCAAGGAAGATGGAGCACAGTCAAAATAAATACATAAAATGAAACTTACAAACGAAACTAACAGAAAATGTACTCCTATTTGCCTTTTTTTCCTTATGGTGACTAAGGCAAAGTGAGTCTGGATGTTTTCATGGGTGTGTGCTCTCTTTCTAAAATGTGGATTAATTCCCAGCATTTCAGGGTATAAGCAACGGCTTTCCAACAGTGTTGACAATGGACATCTGGCCGCCCTTCTGGCTCTGAAATGAAACTTCAAACCCTACGGCAGGCAATGTGTGAAGACACTAGATCAAAAAAAAAAAAATTTGAAATAGTTAGGAATTTATGACATCTTTGAAAAGCAGCAGTACTTTGATGATTTACTTCCATTATTTTGAAATGTAACTAGTAATTTCCCAGGAAATAAAGCTGACCAAAAAATGGGAAGGGAGACATCTATTTAGAGAATATCCAACTTAACAAAATACTATGAAATCCTTCATGGCATGAATGAAAAAAAATCACTAAATATGGTCTCCAAAAGCAAAAGTGAGTATGATGGGGAAAATACATCTGTCTCCTCCTACCCAAAGCATTCCCGCTTCCCCTGATGGAAGACAGATTCACTGGTTCACTCTACTTCAGCAGCTCTGACAGCAGGGCACCACACCTGGACCTTAAGATTCATAATTTACCTCCTGAATCTTTGTTCAGACATATCAGCAGCGAAGTAAAGACTTTATTAGCATATTTCTTTTCATACCAAATAATTACATGAGACATGAGTTAAGTTCCCTGAGTTGGGAAAATCCCCTGGAGGAGGCCATGGCAACCCACTCGAACATTCTTCTCTAGAGAACGCCATGGACAGAGGAGCCTGGCAGGTTACAGTCAGACATGGCTCAAGCAACTTAGCACCCACAATAACACTGAGAATCTGCAATTTACACTGCTCTTCCAGAAATCTGGGGTAAATATCACCTTTACTGCCCACCTGCAGCTATCCCATAGATAAGACTTTCTCCATGTAAGATTAATAACTGCTCCACACATGTATAATGTCCAGCCTAGCACTGAGTATGCAAGTATGAGTGTAAAGGTGCCTAAGAAGATGCTTTTTGATGTTTTCTAGAAACAAAGTTCATAATAACTATTATTGTTTGCATTACTTTTTGACTCACTGATACCTAAATATAAAAAAGAGTACCATATTCATTCACATCCTTACACGTATATTGGTTATGACAGTGTCTCAAGGCCTCACATCATAAATAAGAATGAGCAGTGCTTCTATCTCGGGCACACTTATTCCTAATGTACACTTGTCCACACTATGTGTGATGTTGATCGCAGGCTTCCTGTGTGTCTGACTGTCTCTAGCACCAGGGATACAGCACTAAACAAAATAAACGTCATGCTTTCATTACGCATATTCTATTTGGGGAAAGAGGGACACAACTGAGTGACTAGGCACTGCACAATGCAGATACATTAAAATATTTTGACCGTTTCAGAAAAGTGTGGTTACTTCTAGAACTAAACTGGAATAAAAATCAGGATGTGTATAATTTATGAACCCAAAGAGCTTCAAAAAACTTTGTACCTGGAATAAGGTTAATAATTGAAACAGTCATCATTTTCCTTAATATCAATCTTTTCCTAGGAGAAGAACTAACTTTTCCTATTAGTGAAAAGTGCCATTTCAAATTATTCATGTTTCTTACAAGATTTTCATTATTGGCTGAATGTGACTGCCCCTCCCCCCCTTTTTAAAGCTAAACCATGAACAAAAATCTAGCACACAGTATGTGTGGTTATACAGGTAAATGACTCAGCAGCTGAAGAAAACTGTACAACCAGAACTTCTGTTCCAGATTAGGTAGCAAACACTGAGGCATGTGACAAGTATTTGCTCTCATTAAAAAGAGATTACAATCATAATCAGCAATAATGGACCTAATCACGGGATGGCACCCTACTCTTATCTGAACATTCATCCTAGTGCTTGTCATGTGCTTTGACTTTTTGATGGCCAGGAAGTTATACTGTACATACAATCTTAGCCTCAAGTAGGAAAAAAAAAAAAACAATTGGCAAAATGTTAATCTCTACTACAATATATGTCAGGGCCATGGGAAGGTCAGCTATTAAAAGAACCAAAATATTTAGCTTCATGGCGCCAGATTATTGAAGTAGCTTTTTATTTCCTCATTAATGCTCACACAAGGATTTATGAAAATTTGCTAATCTATTAGAACAGTGAGCTGCTGCTGACTCTGAAGCTGGAGAAAGGCCACTAGCTCAGGAATGTGGACCGCCTCCAGAAAGAGAAGCCAGCAAGAAATCAGGGACCACAGCCTCACAGCCACTGAGAACTGAAAGCCCCCCAAAACTCAATGAGCCTGGAAGCAAGAACGCGGGCTGATACCTTGGTTTTGACCTTGTGAGACCTGGAGAAGAGAAAGCAGCCGAGCCTACACAGGTCTCACAGAACAATGAGACAGCAAGTCTGTGATGTTTTAAGCCACTATATTTCTGGTAATGTGTCACAGCAGCAGCAACAGCAGTAGCAGTCTCACATATCCCCAGCTAGAGATGACTAGACTGAGATAGAGACATTCATTAACTTTTCCATGTTCATACAACCACCAAGCAGCAAAGCTGCAACTCAAATCCGGGCAGTCTGACCTCAGAGCACAGTCTGACCGGCGCATGCCTCCAAAGCTCACCTGTGAGTATCACTATCACACAGAACCTAGCACACCGTCTCAAACATGTCAGTATTTAACAAATGTTTCTTGAATCAACAAATAAATAAGCAGAACTGGGGACGAGTAGCAGGAAACTACTACTGGGAGTAGGAATCTCCATTTATTTACAATCAAATATAACATCTTAGGTCCCAGGGTGTATGTGGGGAACAGCATTTTAATAAAAGACTCTTAATTTCTGGGCACAAAATGCTTCCTAAAACAACTAAGAATAAACAAAACATGAACTCTATTTCTTTCTAAACATGCAGAAGAATGGGGAAAATTATCATAAAATGCCAGCTATCCTGGATTAGTCTGGGTTTTACCTCTGCATTTCATTTCTATGAGTGGAACCATGTCTTTTTAGAGTGATGAGAAGTTTATATACATAATTCTATCTTATGATTAATGGAATTGGTATTTTTCCATGTGAAAGGAGAAGTTATATTTTTACAGTTCTCTTGCAACCCTTGCCCATGACAAAGTTCTCAAATCCCCACACAAATTTCTCAAAGGGCAGAATGATAAAGTAACTAATAAAAATTAATAAGTGACAACCTGTTCTTAGACGTTATTAATAAAACTACAAATCTTATCATTCTGATTAGCTCCTGCAAGATGCAGAGTTATGTTTATTGCCAAATTAGCCTGTATCTAGACTGACACTGCCACTCCCAGAATGGACCTGCATGTGAAAGCAAAGGCAAAGGGTGCAGGAAAAACAAGAACTAGATGACGCTTTACATTTCAGTCCTATAACCAAAAACTAATGCTCAGTGACTCCAAGTAGTACATCAGCAAATCTATGCTGCAGACATTCACTGAATGCCTGTCAGTGGGGATGAAGACATCAGTTAAAAACATAGCAAGCATTTAAATAACCTATCCATATAGCAAAACTGGGAGCTCACATCTAGGCTAAATGTGAGACACAAGGGTGTAACAGCTGAAAATTTTCTTTATAATGTACGAACGTCTATACTCTAGAGAATGGGAAAAGCTATCATTCCAATATAGGAGGGCAGCCTCCCACAATGACATTAATCTTCAAAACTACTGGCAATATTGCTGCCAATAAAACTTGGCTTTCTCCATAAAGCTAGTGCTACAGTAAGTGGGCAAAGTACAGTAAGTATGTAGTTTCAGTGCAAATCGTGTTACTACTGTTCTACCTAATCCTCACTACTGAGCCAGCTGACACTATTGCTCAGCTGTAACTGGACTGGACTTATTTGATGTCCTGTGACTTAAACCATTACCCAGAGTTATTTAAGGTTGTTTTGGATGTCCCCTTCTTCCCTAAAGTCTTCAAATTGTTTATGGACTCAGTGTAAAAGGTGACTATGCTCATGAGCTCAGCAAAGCGGGGCTCAAGGCAAAGCTTAACATGGTTCAGGTACAGCTGGAGGTAGCTAGCAAGCTGGTCACTTGGCATCCCTTCAAACCCATACCTTTTAAACAATAAACACATTTTCAGTATTTTATGAATTGATTCTATTGATACAGGTTGTTTTACCTTTTTTTTTTTTCCAGTAAGTCTCTTGTTGGCTGTTCTTTCTTTTCCTCTTCCAGCTCAATCTAAATAAGACTTCTTCATGAAAGCATTCATGAACAGTGCAGAATTTACTGAAGATTTCCCTCAGTTTGTGATAATTCATTCCCCAAGCCCCCAACAGACATTATTTTCATGGCCCTGGAGCTTTTAGATCTCTCTTTTTCCCCTTCAAGCCTATAATTTTCATGTTATTACAAAACTCTACTGCCTGTACTATGAGGATAATGAAAATGAAAAACACAGACAATAACAGGTATTGTTGATGATGTAAAGAAACTTCCATTAATTGCCAATGAGAATGCAAAGTAGTACAGCTACTTTGGAAACTTCTTAAAATGTTAAAGTCACCATTTGGCTCAGTAGTTTCACTCCTAGATAGATACTCAAGAGAAATTAACACATATGTCCATATAAGAACTTGTACATAAATGTTCATGGCAGCATTATTCCTATGAGCCAACAGGTGAAAACAACCCAAATGCCCATCAACTGGTGAATGAATAAATACAGTGTAGCACAGTCATTCAATAAAATACTGCTGCTGCTGCTTTGCTTCAGTCATGTCCGACTCTGTGCAACCCCGTGGACGGCAGCCCACTAGGCTCCCCCATCCCTGGGATTCTCCAGGCAAGAACACTGGAGTGGGTTGCCATTTCCTTCTCCAATGCATGAAAGTGAAAAGTGAAAGTGCAGTCGCTCAGTCGTATCCGACTGTTCACGATCCCATGGACTGCAGCCCACCAGGCTCCTCCATCCATGGGAGTTTCCAGGCAAGAGTACTGGAGTGGGGTGTCATTGCACTATCCACAATAAAATACTACCTAGCCATAAAAGAACACCACACTGATTTATGTTCCAAGATGGATGAATTTTGAAACTTATGTTAAGTGAAAGAGGACAGTCACAAAAGACAATATATTGTGTGATTCCATTTATAAGAAATGGCCATAACAGACAAACCTATATAGATGGAAAGTAGACTAGTGTTTGCCTATGATTAGTAGGAGAGGAGGGGGGAAGTTGGGAAGGAATGGGGAATATATGCTAATAGGCTTGGAGTTTCTTTTGGAGTGATAAAAATATTTTAAAACCATATAGTAGTGATGATTGCCCTCTCTGAATACATTAAATGCCACTTTAAATTGTACACGTTAAAAAGGTCAGTTTTATGGTATGTACATTGTATCTCAAGAAAGAATAAGGCAATTCTGTTGACTTTAAAATTCAGTGTAGGAAAAAGTCAGAAGAGAACTTTCCATTAAAGATGAGTTTATCTACTTTTCCTCCTCATATCTCACTAAGATGACACGAATTTTTAAAGGTGTAAGCCATCAAGGATAAAGAGAACACAGCAGAAAAGACGAGAGTAAATACAGGATTTCAGCAAATTTACATACACCACATTCACAACACATACATACCTCAAGACCAGTTGTTCTAATGCAGAATAATTTTGCTCAGTCTTGACCTTTCCAAATTTGCATAATCCCACACATTACTTAACACTATCTTACAATGTCAAAGGCCATCAAGAGGAAAATATTTATATGTACTCAGTAAACCAAAGATCATCTAGCTATTAGGATCTACAACCTTAGAGATCATAGAGAATTATAAATAAGAAAGGCTTTTTTTCCTGTCACGTGGATCTGGATGGAAGCAGAACTAACTGGAATATCATAAAAATGTATAAAGTCATGTGTGGAAACCTGCGTTTCCTGGCACCACATTTTCAATTTATTCCAGTAGAGGTTTACACATCTGAGTGACTGGCAGCTTGGGCAGATGGCAAAGCTTTAATTTTCCTCTGTGTTTAGGTCTTTACCCAGGACAAAATGCATAATTTATATATTTAGCATTGCTTATAGAAAACCTAAAAGGCACACACTGAAAATGCAAAGGGCTTAGACTTGGAGTTTAACATAATGATTGTTTTTCATAGAAACAAATGTGTGAGTTTAATAATTTTGAAAGGAAAGGAACTTCTCAGTAAGAAGGAATGAACCTAGGGAAGGAAATATTTCATTTTTCCTATGGTGCTCTTACTACCCCAAGTGGTAATGACTTAATAACTAGTACATTATAATTTGCAAGGCAAAACCATTCAGCTCACATCAGACAATGCCAGTGACACTATGATATAGAATAGACAAAAGACAGCCTTAATTCAAACTTATGAATTCCTCACATAAGGAAAAAAAAATAGTGCAAGGCTCAAGCACCAAGTCAGCAAAGGAAATGCGCTTTCTTTACAATCAGGCATTATGCTGATTAAGATAGTGTTACTAGGGTGGTTTTCCTACGAAAAACAGATACAATCTAAATTATCAAAGCTCATAAGCTAAAATTCAGAGGCACTTAACTCTCACACATTGTTTACACAGCTGCTATTATAAAATTCTCCCCATTTAAAATCAAGCATGGGATGGGTGAAAGGTAAAGGAGAATGTCCATTTAAAGAGACAAACTGATCACATATTCTTCCCAAAACCCTACTTAAATGACAGTAAAATGATGCTTAAAAAGTGCAAGCACCCATGGGCAAAAAAAGAACAGCAGAGAAGACAGAAGGAGAGGAGATTTCAAAGCCATTTGGAAGTGAATGCAAGCGGCTGAAAACAGACAGACTGTGTGAGAGCCTGTCAAGCTTCAGGCAGCCTCTACCACCCCAGCACCAGCAAGTGAGCCAGCAGGCGAGAGTGCTGAGGTTCAGGCTCTGCATAACGTCCGTGGACTCTTGGACATCTGAACCAGCTAAGGTCTACAGTGAGGAAACACTGAAAACGTGAAGATGAGTGAAAATGTGCTAATAAATAACAGGCCCATTAGCATACTTCCCATCTCCCTCCTACTCCTGCTCAAGGAACTCAATCGCTGAAGAGAAAAATATGCCCACATATTGACATTTGTGGTTCCCCAATGAAACAGCTAGATTTTCCTCTATCCCCACCATCTAATCCTCCTGAAGTGAAGTATGCCAGTAGACAAGTCCACTGGTCCATGTACAAAATGCTATTCCTAAATCTCGACAGCCAAAGATCCTCATATGATTGAGTAAAGAGAGAAAAAGAAATCCTGCAAACAGAAATATAGGGGGGAAGAAAACCACACCAAAGCCACATAAACAAACAGCCCCCAAAGCCTTATTTGTATCTCACAAAGAAGAACACAGTGAAATAAAACAAAGTACTTCAAAAAAAAAAATAGAGCATGAATATGTTTGATATTAAAGTCAAAGGCTAAAATTTTAAAATAAGATTAGGAAATAAAATTGATCAGAATTTAAAGATGATAATCAAACCTCTACAGGAACAATAAAAAATAATACAGGAACATTTCCAAGACCAAAAGACAATATTTTCCAGGCTGAAGGGATCTGCTGAGTGTCCAACACAACAGAGAGAAAAGACTGCCAGGAAGGGCAGGTCTGGGAAGATTGCGGAAGGAGGCTCAGGGTGACACCTACTACTGGGGTTCAGATGAGAGAAGAAGAAAAAGGGTCCAAGAGCAATCTGCCCAGAAATAAACAACTGTTAAATTATTTCACATTTTGAAAAAAACAGGCAATGGTGGATGCATTGGAATAATCTAAAAAATGCAGCTTATTTTCATTCAGACAATTCCTTATAAATCTAAGAGATATTAACATCAGGCAGTACACTTCACACAAGTACACACCCTTATGTAGTGCTAACAAGGTATACCTGAATCAAATACATACAAAAATTATCAGCTAAAATTGTGGTAGAATGATACTGGAGTAAATAACAGTGTAACATAGCTAATTCTGCATATTTCTTAAACAGAAACAGTGAGATAACATCTGGGAGTAAGTAATCAAGATAAAACATTGTATTATCAAGTGGAAGGAAATATCAAAAGAACAGCTAGACAAGTGAAAACAGATTTCCTCCGGGAAAGAAAATTAAGGGCAGCCAAAGCATGTTCAGGGATTTACTATGTAAATCTTTCTACTTTATTTAATTTTTCAATAGAGCCATATGCATATTAGTCTGACAAAAATATTTCTTTAAATAAAAGAAAATGTTAAAAGCAATAAGATGATGAATTTTATTAAGTAATAAAATTACTTAAGAACATGTCACTTCAGTATTTGATTAAAAATGTTACTGACAAACCACCAAATCCATTGTATTAACCACTCACCGCCCCCTCTTCCCTAACACACACTATGTTCACTGTTGCAATCATGCACTCTGTTTTCTAAACACCTTTGTTTTTGTAATCCTTTCTTCCTAAAGCACACACCATTTATGGTAATTCTACCAGTCCTCCAAAAGTCCCAGTTCAAACATCACTTCCTTCTTCCATAAACCCTTATCATCTGATTTAGTAAGGATTCCTCCCCTTAAACTCACTTTGTTTTGTATATTCTGGCTTTCTGTGTACCTGGTTCTATTCTCCTAATAAACCTGTAAGCTCACTGTTCACAAGACAGTATCCTACTTCTCTATGTGAGCAATAAAATACCAAACAATGCCTTTGCGTATGTGTATGCTCAGTCATGTCCGACTCTTTGAGACCCCATGGACTGTAGCCTGCCAGGCTCCTCTTGTTCACGGGATTTTCCAGGCAAGAGCACTAGAGAGTTGCCATTTCCTCCTCCAGGGAATTTTCCTGATCCAGGGATCGAACCCATGTCTCCTGCAGCTCCTGCATTAGCAGGCAGACTCTTTACCACTGAGCCAACTGGGAAGCAACAATGCCTTTACCTCAATTTAAAGTTAAAAAAATTTTAATCACTGTTCATATAAAAGAGTCCTGTATTATGTGTAACATGCAATATTTGCAGGCTCGTACCTTCATTAAAATTATATAAAACATTTCAGACAATAAAAATTGATAATTGATAGCTATTCCAAAAATACTCCTGATAAATTTCTGTACGATTTGGTCCATTTTGTGTGATTTACCATGCAGAACAACCACCAAAAGTTCACGCAGTTTCAGCTAATTCGGGCAGGAATTCTGAAATCTTCATTTACTCTGAACTGGAACTCACTTTCCCCCCTCTCCCTCCTCCTCCTCCATCACTAGGCAGGTAGGTGCACCCACTCTTCTGTAACTTCTGTAATTTTTATTTAGGAAACAGGAAGATTAGGATAAAGGGGTTAATTATAAGGTTAAAAGCTAAAAACTTGAAGGAAATCACACTGAATGGTTCATCTTTATAAAACCAAGAAACCAAGGGGTGGGAGCAAGGGCTGAGGATAAACTGTACATAAGCACGGGGATGGAAGGTTGCATTAAAACTATGGACGCCTGTGTCTCATCTCTAGAGATGATGATTTAATTTGTCTAGGATGTAGTGATCTCTGGGATTTTTCAAAACTTCCCAGACCATTCTTATGGGCTGCCACAACAGAAACGCACAACTTAACATTTATTAAATATATGGTACATGACCAACACTGTTCTAACTGCTTCAGTGGATAAACTCAGTATCCACAACAAGCTCAGGAAGTATACTCCACAGTAGTACAACTATGTGTGGTGGTTTTTACAGTGTCCACAAAGTCTGATACTTCTTCCTTCACAAGATGGTGCCCTATTCCTCTCCTCCTGAATATGCTCCTAATGAATATGCTGCTGCTGCTGCTAAGTTGCTTCAGTCGTGTCCGACTCTGTGCGGCCCCATAGATGGCAGCCCACCAGGCTCCCCCGTCCCTGGGATTCTTCAGGCAAGAACACTGGAGTGGGTTGCCATTTCCTTCTCCAGTGCATGAAAGTGAAAAGTGAAAGTGAAGTCACTCAGTTGTGTCCAACTCCCCGCGACCCCATGGACTGCGGCCCACCAGGCTCCTCCGCCCATGGGATTTTCCAGGCAAGAATACTGGAGTGGGGTCCTAATGAATATAATGGAGTACAAACGATGCTATTTGATTTCTGGGCCTAGGTCACTGAAGGGATGGCTTCCATCTCTCCTGATGTGCTCACACTCTGGGGGAAGCCAGCTACATGTTACAAGAACACGCAAGTAGCCATCAGGAGATGCTCACAGAGGAAGGCACTGAGGCGTCTCACCATGAGCCAGCACTCCACTGTCAGCCATGTGAACAAACCACTCTGGAAGCAGATCCCCAGCTCCAGGCAAGCCTTCCGATAACTGTAGCCCTTTGACAACTTTTGAGAGCAACTTCCTGACAGAAAATACATGTTTAACGTAGTTTTCAGACAACTGTTATGTAGCAATAGATACCTAATATACTAAGACACAGAAAGGTTAACTAACTGTCCATACTAATGCAGCTGGCAGTGGGCAAACTAGTCAGAATGGACCCAGAGCCCATGCTCTAAGCCACAGGCTGTAATTTCCTCCTCCAAAATGAATCTTATTTTCTCTGCATCTCATTAGAGTTGATGCTGGAATCAAAAGAGAGTATATAAATAAAGTATCTTCCAGGTATTACACAGTGAGTAGTTGCTAACTAGTGCCTATTATCACTAGAAGGAATAAATTCTTACAGAGAATCAATATTAAAATGCAAACAATTTACAGAAAATTATACAAAAAAATACCCAGTAATATTTTTTAGACAGCTTATCATTTATTTTAAACTCATTCCTTATTCGTATCTCTGCTAGTCATTAAAAATTTCTAAGGAAAAAAAATCAGTTCCGTAGTAATTAATGATTTCTATTCTAGACAGTAGCTAATTAGCATCCTCTGACAGAGAAGGCAGTGGCACCCCACTCCAGTACTCTAGCCTGGAAAATCCCATGGACGGAGGAGCCTGGTAGGCTGCAGTCCATGGGGTCGCTAAGAGTCGGACACGACTGAGCGACTTTCCTTTCACTTTTCACTTTCTTGCATTGGAGAAAGACATGGCAACCCACTCCAGTGTTCTTGCCTGGAGAATCCCAGGGATGGGCGAGCCTGGTGGGCTTCCGTCTATGGGGTCGCACAGAGTCGGACACGACTGAAGCGACTCAGCAGCAGCAGCAGCAGCAGCAGTAGGCATTTTATTAATTAATTTTTAATAATACATACACCAAATTGGGATAATTTTTTTTTTAAGCAGTGCTATGGACTGAATTCTGTCCCTACAAAGTCACAGGTTAAAGCCCTAAACTCCAATATGACCTAAACTCCAATATTTGGAAGCAGGATCTTTACAGGGGTAATTAAGGTTACACAAAGTCATAAAGGTGAGGCTCCAAGACCCTATTCAGATTCAATGCAATCTTATCAAATGATTATGGCATTTTTCACAGAACTAGAACAAAAAAGTCTGAAAATCTGTATGGCTAAACAAAAGGCCCCAAATAGCCACAGAAATCTTGAAAAAGAAAAATGGAGCTGGAGAAATCAGGCTCCCTGACTTCAGACTTTATAACAAAGCTACAGTCATTAAAACAGTATGGTATCAGCACAGAAACACATAGATCAGTATAACAGAACAGAGAGCCCAGAAATAAACTCACACACTTATCAACTAATCTATGACAAAAGATGCAAGACTATGGAATGGGAAAGGACAGTTGCTTCAATAACTGGTGCTAGGAAATCTAGACAGTTATATCTAGAAGAATAAAACCAGATCATTTTCTCACACCATACAAAAAATAAACTGATTAAAGACCTCAATCTAAGACCAAAACCATACAACTCCTAGGAGAAAACACGAGCAAGACACAAACTGCAGCAGTACTGTTTTGGATCTATCTCCTAAAGCAAAGGAAACAAAAGCAAAAATAAACAAATGGGGTCTAATTAAACGTAAAATGCTCACAGAGGAAGGCACTGAGGCGTCTCACCATGAGCCAGCACTCCACTGTCAGCCATGTGAACAAACCACTCTGGAAGCAGATCCCCAGCTCCAGGCAAGCCTTCCGATAACTGTAGCCCTTTGACAACTTTTGAGAGCAACTTCCTGACAGAAAATACATGTTTAACGTAGTTTTCAGACAACTGTTATGTAGCAATAGATACCTAATATACTAAGACACAGAAAGGTTAACTAACTGTCCATACTAATGCAGCTGGCAGTGGGCAAACTAGTCAGAATGGACCCAGAGCCCATGCTCTAAGCCACAGGCTGTAATTTCCTCCTCCAAAATGAATCTTATTTTCTCTGCATCTCATTAGAGTTGATGCTGGAATCAAAAGAGAGTATATAAATAAAGTATCTTCCAGGTATTACACAGTGAGTAGTTGCTAACTAGTGCCTATTATCACTAGAAGGAATAAATTCTTACAGAGAATCAATATTAAAATGCAAACAATTTACAGAAAATTATACAAAAAAATACCCAGTAATATTTTTTAGACAGCTTATCATTTATTTTAAACTCATTCCTTATTCGTATCTCTGCTAGTCATTAAAAATTTCTAAGGAAAAAAAATCAGTTCCGTAGTAATTAATGATTTCTATTCTAGACAGTAGCTAATTAGCATCCTCTGACAGAGAAGGCAGTGGCACCCCACTCCAGTACTCTAGCCTGGAAAATCCCATGGACGGAGGAGCCTGGTAGGCTGCAGTCCATGGGGTCGCTAAGAGTCGGACACGACTGAGCGACTTTCCTTTCACTTTTCACTTTCTTGCATTGGAGAAAGACATGGCAACCCACTCCAGTGTTCTTGCCTGGAGAATCCCAGGGATGGGCGAGCCTGGTGGGCTTCCGTCTATGGGGTCGCACAGAGTCGGACACGACTGAAGCGACTCAGCAGCAGCAGCAGCAGCAGCAGTAGGCATTTTATTAATTAATTTTTAATAATACATACACCAAATTGGGATAATTTTTTTTTTAAGCAGTGCTATGGACTGAATTCTGTCCCTACAAAGTCACAGGTTAAAGCCCTAAACTCCATATGACCTAAACTCCAATATTTGGAAGCAGGATCTTTACAGGGGTAATTAAGGTTACACAAAGTCATAAAGGTGAGGCTCCAAGACCCTATTCAGATTCAATGCAATCTTATCAAATGATTATGGCATTTTTCACAGAACTAGAACAAAAAAGTCTGAAAATCTGTATGGCTAAACAAAAGGCCCCAAATAGCCACAGAAATCTTGAAAAAGAAAAATGGAGCTGGAGAAATCAGGCTCCCTGACTTCAGACTTTATAACAAAGCTACAGTCATTAAAACAGTATGGTATCAGCACAGAAACACATAGATCAGTATAACAGAACAGAGAGCCCAGAAATAAACTCACACACTTATCAACTAATCTATGACAAAAGATGCAAGACTATGGAATGGGAAAGGACAGTTGCTTCAATAACTGGTGCTAGGAAATCTAGACAGTTATATCTAGAAGAATAAAACCAGATCATTTTCTCACACCATACAAAAAATAAACTGATTAAAGACCTCAATCTAAGACCAAAACCATACAACTCCTAGGAGAAAACACGAGCAAGACACAAACTGCAGCAGTACTGTTTTGGATCTATCTCCTAAAGCAAAGGAAACAAAAGCAAAAATAAACAAATGGGGTCTAATTAAACGTAAAATCTTCAGCATTGCAAAGGAAACCATTGAAAAAAAATGAAAAGACAACCTATTAAATAGGATAAAATATCTGTAAAAGATATGACCAGGAAGGGGTTAACATCCAGAATATATAAATAGCTCACACAATTCATTATCAATAAAAACCAGATCAATTAAGAAATGGGCAAAAAGACCTGAATAGATAGACATTTTTCCAAAGAAGACATACATATGGCTAACAGGAATATGAAAAGATGTTCAACATCACTCATCATTAGAGAAGTACAGATCAAAACCACAATATCCTACCACCTCGTACTTGTTAGAATGGCCATCATGAAAAAGACCACAAACAACAGATGTTGCTGAGGATGTGGATAAAAAGTAAGCCTTGACAATATTGATGAGAACGGGTGCAACCACTATGAAAATGAGTATAGTTTTCTCAAAAAACTAAAAATAGAATTACCATTATGATCTACCAATTTCAGTTCTAGATATACGTATATCCAAAAAAATGTAAACACTAATTTGAAAAGATACATGTTGCCCAGTGTTCACAGTGGCACTATTTACTATAGCCAAAATATGTAAGCCAACTAAGAGTCCTTCGATAGACAAATCTGTATATATATGTGTGTGTGTATATACATCTCAGCCATAAAATAAAATGAAATTTTGACATTTGCAACAACATGGATGAGCCTGGACAATATTATGTTTAGTGAAATAAGTCAGATAGAGAAAGACAAATATTGTCTTATCACTTAAATGTGAAATTGAAAAACATAAAACAAATGAATACACAGAACAGAAACAGACTTGGAAAAATAGAGGACATCCCAGTAGCTACCAATGAGAAGAAAGAAGAGATATGGGGCAAGACAGGTAGGGGTAGGGAATTAAGAGGCACAAATTATTACAGATAAAATAAATAAGGTACAAGGATATATTGGACAGAACAGGGAATATAGCCAATATTTTATAATAACTTTAAATGAAGTATAACATATAAACATTTTGAATCACTATGTTGTATACGTGAAACTAACAATATTGCAAATGAATGCTACCTTAAAGAAAAACAGATGCTTAAGAACCTCTAAACAATCAATTTTTAACTTCAACTATATAAAACAAATACTATTTTAGGACTCAAGATTGCTTATGAGAAAGCACACTAGTGACTTTTCAGTCTCAAAGGACACTAAGCAAACAAATATTGATTAATTTAATCAATATTCCCGACACACAATTTTATGCCTCGGTCTTAGTACTTCGATGGCACTAACTAGTCAGAAAAGAATTTCTTTAGCCGAAAAGCACCAGGGCTTTTAACCATTATTTATATATTCATATGCCAACAGTCTTAGAAATTATATTTGATAATAGCACTTCATAATCAATTTAGTATTATTCAGGGCAGAAGGTAAGGATCTAGAGTAAGATGGAAGGTGACAGTAACGGAGAAACTGCAAGTATTTAAAATCTGTTAGGTGAAAAGTAGAATTGCTTTAATTCCTGGAAGGATTTGGTGTACTGACCCTGAAAGAGCTGAAGGAAGCGAGGCTGCAGCGTGGAGGTGATCACACTCTCAGGCAGCTCCCGCAGGAAGAGCTTTAACAGGCTGGCCGCCGCACACACGTCCCCATCTCGCCCTAGCTCCACGGGCACCCCGCTCTCAAACTTCCATCGAAGCTGCTCCACCACCCTGACGTTGCCATTCACCCGGAAAAGGCCTTCCTGGGTGAGTCCTGAAACAGCCAAGAGGACACACAGAAAATAAACAGAGGTATCTCACAAATACAAACTCAAAAGAACAGCAACAAATAAACCTCGGCATAAAATTTCCTGGATAATTATCAAGCACTGGAAGATTTTCACATTTTATAAAAATGTTTTCTTAGAATAATAAGTTTTCCCATTTACTATGTATCAACCCAAAACATCATATATGATTGTTGTGAAAGCTGACCTCTAAAAATAAGGCCAGGACACAACAAACACAGAACACGCACTACTCTACAAAGAAATGTCATTCATACAATCTTCTACAGTATACAACAGAAATTTACTCTGGGCTCCAAAAACAACTCATCATTTTGAGAACAACTATTTAGAAAAGAATAACATGTACATAAGAAACTTCTTAACTGTATGTGATTACCTTTGCAATTATTTGATAAAGAACTATTACTTCTTTAGTAATCAATAAATACAAACTGTAAGACTTAGAGACTGTATAGTAGTTAAGAAAAGATCTTGGCCTTTAGCCTATTGATCTGTGGTTATTAGTGTTAGTTGGGGTCAGCAGAGAAGGCTTCATAGAGAAGCCTCTCATTTATTGGGGCCCTCTCCACTCCCTGTTTCTGTACTCTTAATTCTGTATTCTTTCTCTTAAAGAGGGCCACAAAAGGATTAAGCCTCACAACCCCAGAAACTAATAGATCCTTGACAAAGAGAAACCAATATATGAACAGAGAAGCTGAGAGAGGAGAACAGAGAGAAAGGTAGGCAGGTGAAAATATGAAGTGTTTAAGTCAAAGAGTCATGGGTTAATAAAATGGAAGAAATGGTAAGTATAGGGTAATGTATGTCAAGACACAGGGCAAAGACTTTATCATGATTTTTCAATGGAGCATTAAATGTGTGTTTGACTGTGGGAGGCAACATAAACAAGGGTGAAAAAAGTCTTAGCTAGTAAGCAGAGAACGCAGAGGCCAGAGAGCTTGCCTTAGAGTGACTACAGTCTGTGTAAGGCAGTGAGACAGAGACTGTGGCGGGAAGGGAGTGGAAAGGAAAGAATAAAGATGATTTGGAAACTTGGTACACACAAAGAAAACAGAGAAGTGGGGAAGGCTGAAAAGCAACTTTAGTATTTGAAAACTAGGGAGTCAGGAAAAAGTACAGTAAAGAATGAGGTGGGGAGGGGGGTGTGGTGGAAAGGTGGCAGCTGGTTTGAGGCAGAGGACAATGATTTCCAGCTCAGTGTGCTGGGTTCAAGGAGACAAAGTGCCATGAAAGCAAGTGAGTCAGATGGTGGAGGAATGTTGGAGGTGTGAGAAACAATCTAAGAGCAACCCAGGGACTCAACTCGCCACTCTCTTTTTGAGAGTCCAGTGGTGAATTTCAGCCAACAACCTAAGCACCGAAGCCTATCTGAATTATTTAGATGGCAGGTGTTTGTGCCTATCAGCCTTGGTTTCTCTCTTTCCTCTAACTGTATTTCTCTTTCTAAAGAAAAAGAAAGCTAATTTCATTTTACTTTTTAATTTGATAAGACATTTATGAATTCTCTAATTCAGCAAACTGTCCTGCAGTATGTTAGATACTAAAACAAAAAAACAACTATGAGAAAAAAACTTCAAATACCACCAGGATCCTTATGGAATTTGTCACCTGGTAAGATGCTTTTGTACTTCTACATATACACATATTATTGGGTTACAAAGAACACAAGATCAAAAATTGATATGAATTTTAGCTCGATTTTGACAAAAATTTGTGAAACCAGAGATGATATTAAAAATATTTCACAATTGGTATGGCTAGGCCACCATGTAATAGAGGAGACACCAGGCAGTTTGTGAGCTAGGTGGCTTCTCGACTGGCCCTAGTGACTGACCCTCACCTCTTGGTATCCATGCCATGTGGAATCCCTTCCCCTCCTCAAGTGTGGTCTGGACCTAGTGACTAGCTTCTGAACAAGAGAAAGTGATGAGGTTGCAACCTCACTTCTGAGATTAGGTTATAAGACTGCGATGTCTACATTGCTTGTGTTCTCTCTCTGACTGTTCTTGTTTGCTCACTATGATGAATCAGCTGTTATTTTGTGAGCTCCCTTACAAAAAGGTCCATGTGGCAAGGAACTGAGGGCAGCTTCTGGACAACAGTCAGTGAGTAACCCAGACCCTCAGGTCAACAGGCCACAAGGAACTGGATCCTGCCAACAGCCACGTGAATGAGCTTGGAAGTGAACTTTTACCCAGTCAAGTCCTGATATGAATGGTAACCTCAGCCAACACCATGACTGCAGCCTTAAAAGAGACCCTAAAACAGAAGACATAACTAAGCTGTGTCCGAATTTCTAACCCATAGGAACTGTGGGATAATAAACAGTTTTAAGCTACTATGTTTTGGGGTCATCTGTTTTGCACCAACAGATAACTCATGTGATATGCCATTTGCTTTAATACCGCAGAGTATCAGTTACTACAGGGAGACTTCAGCCTAGTCATTTTTAAAGCTTTCAAGGTCTGTTTCCTCTACAAAGCTTCATTTATAACTTCAGAAACATATTCTGGCATCAAGCAGATAGCACCCAATAAAAGAGAATCCCATGCCTGGTCAAGGCCCAAATTCTGAAGATTCATGACTTGACAATATAGTCCTCTATCTGTCTAGCTTGAGAGCCTGCTTTTGGCCCAGCAAATGCCCCTGGATCTGATTTCACAGGGATTTTCTAGCTTTGACCTGAGGTTCCTCTTCCAACCAGGTTTTTTGACCCTTCCCTCAAATAAATGTACTTTCAGTTATTAAAAAATAGCCAGCTCCAAGAATTGGCTTTAGTCTTAAACATTCCTGATCCCTGTGGACCTTAATAAAAGGACAGAGAAGCTACAAATAGAAATCATCAAAGTCAATGCTTCTCAACCATTTTTTTCTGCCCTGATTTCACTTATTTGCAGAACTCTGCCCTCAGGAACTTTTCTCACCCAAACAACTCGAAGGATACTTAGTGACTTTTCAACTAGGACATGGCTATTTTACTTTGGCAAAAAGAACCCATGTAGTTTTATAAAGTCCCTTATGAACTTATAATATATACTATATCCATATGAAACTTACCAGACTATACAGTCTCTAATGTTTCCTATTATAAATTTTTAGGAAATGATTACAACAGAAATGTTCAGAGGGAGGAGATGTTTAGAAAGCTTTATGGAGTTACTCTCATACATTTGAGATTCTGTCACATTTGGTTTCATGAGATGTAGATTAATCATAATGAAACATCAATTTAATGGATGAGCAATGCCAAAAAATAACATATACAGCACTGACAGCTACAATTGAAGTATTTATTTAAAAATCTAATGAATACATGTATGATCGTATGAATCCATCAACAGAAACTGAACCTGCCAGAAGTCAGAATTTTTATTACCACACTGGCCCAGACAGTCATATGACAACGTGTATGCATATTCTGACATCTGGTGGTAAGCAGAGAATCCTACACTATTTAAATATCCCACAGCATCTTCATGTTAAAGTAGAAGCAATCTAGCAACACAGTAAAGAAAATTAGTTATTTTAAAATAACCAATCAGTATAAACATGACTCGTAACTTACAAGATTTTCCTTTGAATGGAAAAATACATGTAAATTTTGTGGGGTTTTGTTTGTTTTTATAAAAACCCAAAGTCTATTTTTGTTGTCCGGTTGCTCAGTTGTGTCTGACTCTTTGTGACCCCATAGACTGCAGCACACCAGGCCTCCCTGTCCTTCACTATCTCCAGAAGTTTGCTCAAACTCATATCCACTGAGTTGCTAAAGCCATCCAACCATCTCATCCTCTGTTGCCCCCTTCTCTCGCCCTCAATCTTTCCCAGCATCAAGGTCTTTTCCAATGAGGTGCCTCTTTGCATTAGGTGGCCAAATAAAAGTCTATTTAAAAAGTCTTAATAGAGTGCCTGATAAACACTTCCTGTTCTAAAATTCCTTAGTAATAGTAAAAGGTTTCCCTCACAGCCAGTTGTTAAGATATCTACATTTACATTAAACAACAAAGTATAACCACAGTGTCTAAATACAGTTAATTATACAACCAATCATCCCTAATCCTGTATCTGACAGTGCCTACTGTCTCACAGGTGCATAATAAATACTTGTTGACTTAAGCTATAAGAGTTAAACAAAACCAACTGAACTATCTTGCCCTCAAACTCCATCCTGCTTTTGTTGTTTAGTCACTAAGTAATGTCCCCAAGCTTTCGTGACCCCATGGACTGTAGCCCACCAGGCTCCTCTATTGGTGGGATTTCCCAGGCAAGAATACAGGAGTGGGTTGTCATTTCCTTCTCCAGAGGTTCTTCTTGACCCAAGGATTGAACCCAAGTCTCCTGCATTGGCAGATGGAATTCTTAACCACTGAGCCACCAGGGAAGCTCCTTAAACTCCATACCACACTTCAAACTTACACGGGCCCTATGGTTTCTTAATGTAATAGTTTCAAATACAGAAAGCAGCTTCTGGTTGTCTACAGTATAATTAACTACACAGCTTTTCAAAATACAGGGCAAGTGCCTGTCAAGACTCTGATTCAGTAGATCCGAGGTACTGTCAATGAACGTGTATTTTGAACACATATTCTTAACCAGGGTATTCTTAACCCTGGCTGAGAATGATTGACTGAAGGACTTCCCTGCTGGTCCAGTAGTTAAGATTCCGTGATCCCAGTGCAGGGGCATGTGTTTGACGGCTGACTGAGCCCACTAAAACATTTAGTTTTGTATTACCTGAATACACCCTATTAAAGTACAATAAAGAGTACACTAAGGAGAAATAGAAGAACGCAATCTCTAATTCAAAATTTGCTCAGATTTTCAAACACTGATGGCGTGAATGTAAACTAGCTCAACTCCTAAGATTACTAGTGCACATATCTTTTGATCCATAAGCCCACTTTCAGAAGGTTAGTCTATAGGCACATCACAGTGCTCGATACATGCAAAAGGTCAGTCACTAAATCACTGTCTGCAAACATCAAAAGACTGGAACAATTCAATGCTGATCAGGATGTGACTAGTTAACACAGTCACACATATATACATAAAGTGTTATACATAAAGTGTAACAGCATGCAGAGGAATAAAGAATTAAATGAGGAAAGCTCTTTATGCAAAATGGAACAGTCTTCAAAAAATACCGCTGAGTGATTTTTTTTTAAAGAAGATTCATAAAGAGTGTGCATGACATGCTAATGTTAAAAATGAAAAAGAAAATACACAAATTTGCTTATATATTCAAATATCTTTGCAAGAACATAGCAAAAAATAGTTTAGTAGTATTGTTTTGGGGAGGGGGAGATGAATGGTCAGGGGACAGGGTTTAGAGGGAGAGACATTTCACTGTATGCTGCTGCTGCTGCTAAGTCGTTTCAGTCGTGTCTGACTCTGTGCGACCCCGTAGACGGCAGCCCACCAGGCTCCCCCGTCCCTAGGAATCTCCAGGCAAGAACGCTGGAGTGGGTTGCCATTTCCTTCTCCAATGCATGAAAGTGGGTTGCCATTGCCTTCTCCTTTCACTGCATACCTTTCTGAATTTCAAACCACATAAATTTAGTAGTTATTCAATATTATTTTAAAAGATTAAAAATAAAAATGATTTCACATAAAGTGTTAATCGCTCAGTTGTGTCCAGCTCTTTGTGACCCCATGGACTGCAGCCAGTCAGGCTTCTCTGTCCAGAGAATTCTCCAGGCACGAATGCTGTTGTGGGATGACATTTCATTCTCCAGGGGATCTTCCTGACCCAGAGATCAAACCCAGGTCTCCCCCACTGCAGGCAGATTATTTACGGTTTGAGCCACTAGAGAAGCCCAGTTTTACATAAGAGTAACCTCAAAAGGCTATTACTCAATCACTGTTGCGCAAAAGGTCAGAATATTGGTGATACCATAATGAAAATAGTATCTTAGGTGGTCACAGTTTCGCATCCAAATGAGTAATACCAAACAATCCTATTTAAGATTTAATGAATTATCTAGTGATCGTCTTGTATCTAAGTCAGAGGTTACAGTTTTACTCAATAGTGAGTGTGTAACTAAGTCCTGTCAAACCTCTGACTCTGTAACATCTGGCTTCAAGATTTTGTAGGCCAAGCGCCCATCTTCCTGCCATATTGCATATAACACCTTTGTGTTTAACCTGCTTAAAGTGTTTGAACAAACCCAGAACTGTTTTCTAAGAATCTCACCCTCCTGCAGCTATCTTTCTCCCAAAACAGTAACTCCTAGGAGGTAAGAATGCAATGAGTGTCTGGCTCTTCAGTTTTCAGAGCCAAATACTGTAATATTTTCTCATCTACATCCCAAATAACCTGAGCAAATGGCTGTTTTTTCAATTAACACGAAACACCTTCTGAGGCCCGCACTGCTGCCATTCAGTCCCTGGCACAGCACACAGGTTCCTCCAGAGGAAGGTGGACAGTTCCCTGCAGCCTCCTCCTCAGCAGCGGCACCTGACTTGGAATCCTGCCAAGAGTCAGGGGAAGCAAACTGCGCAAAGTAGAGTATCTTCCAAATCTCAAGTTTTACCTTTAAAAATACCCACAAGTTTCGTATTCTACTCTGCAAAGAGTCTAGATTTAGTATAGAAATGTTTGTTTCTGCATAGAAAATGAAGATTACAAAGCTCTTCCCTCAAAACAGCTTCTTTCCAAATCTCTTAAAGTTTATTGATATTTATGATAGTTTGGAGCTCTCCCATCATCCTGCCCTCTTTTGATAAGCATCGTTCTCTCAAACTCTTGAGGGTCTCTTGGAGAGTAAGGAGACCGAACCAGTCATTCCTAAAGGAAATCAACCCTGAATATTCACTGAAGGACTGATGCTGAAGCTGAAGCTCCAGTACTCTGGCCACGTGACATGAAGAACTGACTCACTGAACAGACCCTGATTCTGGGAAAGACTGAAGGCAGGAGAGGATGCCTTCAGGGGCGACAGAGGATGAGATGGTTGGATGGCATCACTGACTCGATGGACATGAGTTTGAGTAAATTGTGGGAAACAGGCAGGAAGGGAACCCTGGTGTGCTATAGTCCATGGGGCCACAAAAATTCGGACAGGACTGAGCAACCGAGCAACAACAACAACATTCTCTCAAGTAATCTAGGTTTTTAAGTCCTATTTTAAATAAAAGAATTTAAAAAGCTGTAAAACATACTTGCTCTCACTAACAAAGAGAGGATATGGTTTTCTTTTCATCATTCAACGTTCTATGGCAGTCTGCAATTATTTTACACAATTTTATCATTCCAAAAGTTAATGCCCCCTTCCAACATCACGGTAGGTTATACGTAATACTTTCTTTTGCTATTTCTGCTGAGTTTTGAAAGCAATCAACATGTTCAATAAGTTCATGACTGACCTCAAACCGAAAGAGATATTCAAAGTATTCTGTTCCATTAAAAAGTATTGACTCTCAGAGGGAATGAGTCAAGAGAACTCAGCATTAATATTAAAACAGTGTCTTGGTACTTTGCACTAGGAATCGTTCCAAACTAGAAACCTCAATAACTAAAGTGATTTCTCCATGGTAAGCTGAATTAAGTATTTGCCAAATAACGTTAAACAGTCAAAATGCTCTTAACATCCTTTTATAAGGGCAGGGTATATTATGCCGTAATTCAATATTCTGATTAAGGTGTTTTAGGGAATAGGCTAGCAATGCATGAAGAATTCACACTGAAACGTCCTTTTGTAAAAATAGCAGAGTTACACAACACGACCGGACTCACCGTGCATGGTCAGGTACTCCACTATGCTCCCCACGACAGCTGGGACACCGTTCTCGGTCAGCCCCTGCTGATGAAGGTCCTGGAGACTGACTCCGAACAGCTTGGTATAGGCGGGACTCCTCTGCTCTGTAGTGGCACTGTGACCATCTTTTTCATGTCTTCTTTCAGCCGAACCGCTGTCTTACTTTGCTTAAAATAGCGTGAGAAAAAAGAGCAGTCAGTTACATTCACCACAGGAGGCTGCATGCTGACCACACAATCACCGGAGCTGAAGGGGAAGGACTGGAGGCTGGACTGGAGTGGTCTTCGCTTATTTTTATGTCAACTCAAACCTAAGTCCCTAACAACTCGCAAATGCTGCTCAGTGTTAGGAATGGCATACACGGATATAATGATTAAAAGAAGTGAAAGATAATGAGAAACCTAAGCCACAGCTTAACCGTAACTAAGAGAGGGAGCAATACACTGCAGTATCTAAGACAGATTACTACAGTAACCGGGGGTGTGACTCATAAGTACCTGGTTAACAGGAAAATAAAACATTTGTCAGAACACTGAAATCCCAGGCAGGTCCTGTAACTGTAATATGCTACCCAAAATGAAGATTTATCTAGATGTCATCTTAAGGTAGCTTTAATTTGAAGAATTAGAAACACTTATTTCTCTGATTTGATTATATCTGGATGTCTCACTGACATATTGGCACATAAAATCCACTCAATTCTCTTTGACATTCAAAATGCTATAATCTCTGAAATAGCAAAGTTTCAGGTAATCGCAACTTAAGCAATTTCAACAAGACTGTACACGTTATAAATAAAAATGCAGTTTACAGTTCATTCACATTATCACAGTGAAAACCTCATATAGATTTGTTTCTTCCTCTTAATAGAAAAATTGTGCCCAAGGAAGTAATTTAAAAGATAAATTTTAATATGGTTTAACATAATTAACTGAGGGTTGTTTTTAATAAAGCATGTGTCCTATGTAAATGTATGGATCTGTGACTCTAAACATTAAAAAGATGGCAAAAAGCAGAAAATTTTATTTGAGGACAGAGGAAGCAGATTAGGGGAAATATACCCTTTTGAGAATGAATGAAACTAACCGAAGTGTCGATATTTTACGTGCAGGTTCACATAGATCTTAAATCTAAAAAGAGAAACACTATCTCCATCATAGGATGAGGAAACAAAGATCAAAGAGTTAAGAAGTAATTTGGTGATCGTCATGGAGCTGGTAAGAGTTCCACCATACTCCATGCTCCTCTCCTTAAAGTTATATTAACATTAAAGTAGTTTGTATATAATTACAGTAACAAACTATGATAACTACTATAACACGTGTCATGCGACACATGACAGCTACACAAAGAAAGCTCTACAACTGTGATTTTTAGTAGGATTTCTGTAGTTTCAATTTGATTTTGAATCTTACAGTCCATAGAATCACACCAACTTTCATGGACATCTCTTAATAGGTCATACTTGAAAGCCAGATTTCCCTAGTAAAATTCAGCAGATGTATAAAGTTATAAACGAGTTTGAGCAAACTCCAGGAGATGGTAAAGGACTGGGAAGCCTGGCATGCTGCTGTTCATGGGGTCGCAATAAGTCAAGCACGACTGAGTGACAAGAACAAGAATAAAGTTGTAACATAGATTTAGTATCTACTAATACTCTAAATAAGGCATAGTGTTGGCTACTACCCAGTAGTATGGGCAAGAACTGTCACTTCTGTTACCAAGGAAGTTATTAAGTCAAATCTGTAACCACTACTATTTTGGTGTGAGTTTAAAAATCTGTAAGTATCTTTCAAAAGAATACATGGAAAATTTCAGTCAACCAGGTCTATCTGGTGAGTAAGCAGCCAAAAAGTAACCTATAATAATGAAAGCAGTCTTAAATGTAGCATCAGAAACAGCTGACAAAGAGATCAGATTACATACATTTTATCATTTTCTTACAGACATAACATAGCATACTGATTTAGAGCATAGACTGTGGAACCAGACTCTGTTTTGAATCCCATTCAAACATCATTAGCCGTGCAAACCTGAACAAGTCACTTACACTCAAGATTCCCCATCTACGAAATGGGGATACCAGGAGCTTCTGCAGTATAGCAATAAATGAGGTTGGAAGGAGCTCATATATATGTAAGAATGAGAAAGTGTCTGGCACACTTAGTAAGTACCAATTGTTACAATCATCATCATCATCATCCTTCTTCCAGGAAATTACTCTGATTTCTTCTCAAAACAATTCAGAGATCCTTAACCACTTCTGTACTCAAATGTTTGTGTGAACCAAAGACTGCGATTAAAAAAGGCACCATGGTCAAGGCTTGTGGTTGGTAGATAGTCTAATGATCTAATTATTCTCCAAGTATCTCAATTTCTTAAAATATACAGCTATGACTTTTGAAAGATAAAGACAAAATCATTTTGCACATTAGTATCAAAATTTATAAAATTTTTATTAGAAATTCAAAGTTTTCTTAGAAATCCTGTCTATATGTTCAAAACCTAAATTAACATTCTTTCTGCTAACAGTCCTGTTCTTTATTCTGTTTTTGACTCAGTACAGTCAGTATGTTCTGTCTATTAACAGATAGTGTAAATAGGCAATCTTGGCATTACGGCTCAATATTTTCAAAGATGTAATTAACTTCACACATTTGAACTGATTACAAATTAAGCTGTTTACTCAGTAGAGACCCCTACTACACAGCAAGTTTATATATAATCAAAGCAATAAAGGAATACTTGATTCATCATTTTTAATTGATTATTTTAGGTTAATACTTTAAAAAAGATAAATACCATTTTAAAGAAAACACTATGAAACAAAACAGCTATATTTTCAGAGACATACAAAGCAGATTAAGCAGAAAACTAAATCAACAGAAGACAGAGAAGCTATAAAGTCCAATTTGTGTATTATTGCTGTTAAAGGCAAAGATGGGATGGGAAACATCGCAGACATCATACCAGCTCTAGGAGGAGGTTGGGGAGGATCAGTAGAAGCCCAGGAGTGGATGTTCTTTAAAATCTCCTACAAATATGTATTAAAGATAGAGCACACTCTGGGAGCTGAACAGGGCTCAACTGCGTAGAGGAAAAAGGTACAGAAAATGTCTACAGGCATCCCAAGAGGCAGTTATCAGGAAGCACCAGGAAAATTCACTGCCTATAGTCAGCTCATGACCTTGGAGAGCAAGTTTATGAAGAAAAGTCAGTAGAGCTCTCCTGACCAGGTGAGCTGCTGAGAGAAGGTGGAGCAACGGGCAAACAGAAAGGCCACAGTCAAGAAAACAGTCATTTGGAAGCAATACAGGAGGGAGTCTCAGTGTTGAAAACTTGAAAAGCTACCTTCGCCTCTCATCTCTACACCCCACAGTACCCACTTCATACTGAAGTACAGAAATCCATCTCATTGAAATGTGAGTGAGGAAAAAGGATCATAACAACTAAACTGACAGTATTTTTAAAAGAATAAAGGAACATCGCCATTTTCTTGAAATAACTCATTATAAAAATGTTGCCAAGAAACAAGTAATAGCTGTAACCTCACAAAATAACCAAAGTTAATAAGGATACCAAAAAGCACATGTAACAAAGACAAAGAAACTGTATTTCATTAAAATGAAAAACTTTTGTATGTTAAAGATAATATCAGCAAAGTGAAAAGACAACCCACAGAACAGGAAAAAGTATTAGCAAATCATATATCTGATACAAGTTTAAAATCCAAAATATGTTTAAGAACGTATACAGCTCAACACAACAAAACCCATTTCAAAAATGAATAAACACTTCTCCCAAAATGATAGACAAGTGGCTAATAAGCACAAAAAATGCTCAATTTCACTACTAACCATATGCAAATCAGAACCACAATTAGATATACTTCACACCCATCCAGATGAAAAGTGAAAGTGTTAGTCGCTCAGTCGGGTCTTTGCAACTCCATTCTTTCTCTTCTCCAGGGGACCCTCCTGAGCCAGAGATTATATCTGGGTCTCCTGCATTGTGGACAGATCCTTTACTGCCTGAACCACAATGCAGTCCCCCCATTAAGATAGTTACTATCAAAAAAATCAAAATAAAGAGCTAGGTTCAGTTCAGTTCAGTAACTCAGTTGTGTCCAACTCTGTGCAACCCCATGAACTGCAGCACGCCAGGCCTCCCTGTCCATCACCAACTCCTGGAGTCTACCCAAACCCATGTCCATCGAGTCAGTGATGCCATCCAGCCATCTCATCCTCTGTCGTCCCCTTCTCCTCCTGCCCTCAATTTTTCCCAGCATCAGGGTCTTTTCAAAGGAGTCAGTTCTTCACATCAGGTGGCCAAAGTACTGGAGTTTCAGCTTCAACATCAGTCATTCCAATGAACACCCAGGACTGATCTCCTTTAGGATGGACTGGTTGAATCTCCTTGCAGTCCAAGGAACCCTCAAGAGTCTTCTCCAACACTGCAGTTCAAAAGCACCAGTTCTTCGGGGCTCAGCTTTCTTATAGTCCAACTCTCACATTCATACATGACCACTGGAAAAACCACAGACTTTACTACACAGACCTTTGTTGGCAATGTAATGTTTCTACTTTTTAATATGCTGTCTAGGTTGGTCATAAAGTTCCTTCCAAAAGCAAGCATCCTTTAATTTCATGGCCGCAGTCACCATCTGCAGTGATTTTGGAGGCCAGAAAAATAAAGTCTGATGCTATTTCCACTGTTTCCCCATCAATTTGCCACGAAGTGATGGGACTGGATGCCATGATCTTCGTTTTCTGAATGTTGAGCTTTAAGCCAACTTTTTCACTCTCCTTTTTCACTGTCATCAAGTGGCTCTTTAGCTCTTCTTCGTTTTCTGCCATTAGGTTTTCACTGTCATCAGGAGGCTCTTTAGCTCTTAATTTTCTGCCATAAGGGTGGTATCATCCCTGTATCTGAGGTTATTGATATTTCTCCCAGCAATCTTGATTCCAGCTTGTGCTTCATCCAGCCCAGTGTTTCTCATGATGTACTCTGCATATAGGTTAAATAAGCAGGGTGACAATATACAGCCTTGACATACTCCTTTCCCCATTTGGAACCAGTCTATTGTTCCATGTCCAGTTCTAACCGTTGCTTCTTGACTTGCATATAGATTTCTCAAGAGGCAGGTCAGGTGGTCTGGTATTCCCATCTCTTTCAGAATTTTCCAGTTTATTGTGATTCACACAGTCAAAGGCTTGGCATAGGATGTAGAAAAATTGGAACCCTTAATGCATTGCTGGTGATGATGTAAAATGATATAGCACTATGGCAAATAGAGGTTCCTCAAAAAGTTAAATACAGAATTACTATATGATCCATCAATTACACTTCGAGTATATACTGTAAAATCAGGAACTGAAATAGGTACCTGTAGACCAATGTTCATAGTAGCATTATTCACAACCGTCAAAAAGTAGAGATTACCATTCAAAAGCCTATCAAAAGATGAATAAACATTATGTGGGATGTGTGTATATACACACACATATGTAAAGGCAAATATAACTATACTATTTGTATATTTACCTTGCTTTTGCTTATTTTGGAGGCCTTTCCATATTAGCACATATATTTGCTAATATTAGACTATAAAGGGGCTTCCCTGGTGGCTCAGAGGTTAAAGAGTCTGCCTGCAACGCAGGAGACCCGGGTTCGATCCCTGAGTCAGGAAGATCCCCTGGAGAAGGAAATGGCAACCCACTCCAGTATTCTTGCCTGGAGAATCCCATGGACAGAGGAGCCTGGTGGGTTACAGTCCACGGGTTGCAAAGAGATGGACACAACTGAGCGACTTCACTTCATTTCACTTCTGACTATAAAGACACTATAACTGACTTCAGTTCAGTTCAGTCGCTCATTCATGTCCGACTCTCTGCAACCCCATGAAGTGCAGTACACCAGGCCTCCCTGTCCATCACCAACTCCTGGAGTTCACTCAGACTCATGTCCATCGAGTCAGTGATGCCATCCAGCCATCTCATCCTCTGTCATCCTCTTCTCCTCCTGCTCCCCATCCCTCCCAGCATCAAAGTCTTTTCCAATGAGTCAGCTCTTTGCATGACGTGGCCAAAGTACTAGAGTTTCAGCTTTATCATCATTCCTTCCAAAGAAATCTCAGGGCTGATCTCCTTCAGAATGGACTGGTTGGATCTCCTTGCAGTCCAAAGGACTCCCAAGAGTCTTCTCCAACACCACAGTTCAAAAGCATCAATTCTTCGGTGCTCAGCCTTCATAGTCCAACTCTCACATCCATACATGACCAGACGAAAAACCATAGCCTTGTCTAGACGGACCTTAGTCGGCAAAGTAATGTCTCTGCTTTTGA
Organism: Madoqua kirkii; assembly: GCA_006408675.1. Lineage (NCBI taxonomy): Eukaryota > Metazoa > Chordata > Mammalia > Artiodactyla > Bovidae > Madoqua > Madoqua kirkii. Next base: position 6,378 of record SJYC01021745.1, on the reverse strand, counting down.
ATATGCTATCCAGGTTGGTCATAACTTTTCTTCCAAGGAGTAAGTGTTTAAATTTCATGGCTGTAGTCACCATCTGCAGTGATTTTGGAGCCCAGAAAAATAAAGGCTGACACTGTTTCCACTGTTTCCCATGAAGTGATGGGACCAAATGCCATGATCTTCGTTTTCTGAATGTTGAGCTTTAAGTCAACTTTTTCACTTTCCTCTTTAACTTTCATCAAGAGGCTCTTTAGTTCCTCTTCACTTTCTGCCAACGGTGGTGTCATCTGCATATCTGAGGTTATTGAGATTTCTCCTGGTGATCTTGATTCCAGCTTGTGTTTCTTCCAGCCCAGCATTTCTCATGATGTACTCTGCATAGAAGTTAAATAAGCAGGGTGACAATATACAGCCTTGACATACTCCTTTTCCCATTTGCAACCAGTCTGTTGTTCCATGTCCAGTTCTAACTGTTGCTTCCTGACCTGCATACAGATTTCTCAAGAGGCAGATCAGGTGGTCTGGTATTAACCAATCTTATTTACTGATGTTTAGGTTATTTACAGTTCTTGATATTACAAGTATTTCAGCAATAAGCAATCACACAAACATTTCTACATAATTGTACAGATACCTATAAGATAAATTCTTAGAGGCACAATTGCTAGATGGACAGCCTTATAAAGCTGCAATTTTTTAATACTACCTCCAAGAGTTAGAAGAGGAGCTTCTTGCTACTAGATTATATGAAAGGAAAATAAATTTCCCTTTAACTTACTGTATAAATCATAAATTTTAATAAGTATTGCCACATTGCCCTACAAAAATGCTTTCATGGTTTACAGCTTGATTCATAGCATATGAGAGTGCCTGCTTCCCATTTTATCAACCACGAGTATTAAAAACTTTCATGAATTAACTATGAATGAGATTGAGCAATTTTGTGAATTTGCATTTATGTTTCTTATTTGTGAGCCTCCTAGTCATAAGCTCTGCCTAATTTTAATTAGGTGATTTTCTTTTTCCTACTGATTTGTAGGAATTTTTTTTATATTAAAATAATTATTCTTGTTTTAGTCATGTGTGTTTTAAATATCTGTTCTAGTTTCCTTCTGGCATTTAACTTATGATATTTGTGTTGCACAGACATTTTGGTTATTTGGGCAGAAAACTTAACCCATCTTTTTCTTCAGGGCTGGGTTTCCTTTGAAACATAGTCCTTGATCCAAAATTAATCTTTAAATTCACACATGTGTTATTGTAGTATTTTTATGACTTTACTTTGATATTTATATCTTTGATCCATCTCTAGTTGAAAGAGGAAGAAACACAGCAATTATCTTTCTTCACGTAGCTAGTCATTATTAAACTGTTTTAATTCCTGTTATTTTAATATCTGATATGCTAAACTGTCCCAACTTAGTCTTAAAAGAATAACTGTAATAATTCAGAATTGTCATAAAATAAAGTCATATACAATCTTTCCATAGAACACTCATTTTGAATGACAAATTTAAACAAAAATCTCCAAACTGCCTGTTACCTATATGATAAATAAACTTATATTTAATTATATGACACATAAACAATTATGCTATGACTTGCTGTACTATCACTTCATCAACTATTGTCAATTCATCGTTACAGACAACAACTCAAATTTGTTTTCTTATGATCTCTATTTCAGAAACTACTGGACACAAGCTTCTTCTCTGAAATTTAATTTCCCTAAATCAGCTTTAAGATATGAAACAGATTTAATCAAAGTTATCATTATAGTATAGTCTTCCCTATTTAACTGGCCTAATTCTTTCATGCTAGTTTGCACTTTCCACCACTGTACCTAAAATTTCCCCCAAATCTTCTGCACAGGTATTAACAAATTAAACCTATCCACACAGCCAACCATTCTTCAAAAAACAAAAACAAAAAAAACCCTGAAATAACCTAGATACTACTGACTTTATCCACACTGAATAGATACATTTATCTATCACTCTGTTACTGACCTATTTTGACTTCTGATTCTGAAGGGCAAAGATGAAAATTCTCCTTGCAGCACAATTTATATGTGAAGACAGACACATCTTTGTTTGACTATTAATCTAGTCTTCTTCAGTACTTGGTTTATTGTTTAAAAAAGAACAAAATTAAATGTTTAATCCTGTTTGAAATTTGATCTAAATCCAGTAATATAAATAGTCCCTTCAGATTATAGAGTTCCTTTTGTATTATTTAAAACAGATACTGATAGTATTAAGGAAACCACCTTAAGGCAAGCAGATAGCCATGTAACGAAGATAATATTTTATGATGCTATGCTGTTCACAATGTATTTTCACATTAGTGTTTGTTTAGTTTCTCACAACAATCCAGTTCAACTACTAACACCCCCTTGTGACAGATGGAAAGTGAGAGGTTAAACATCTTGCTCAGGGTCATGATGGGCAAGCCAGGAAGTGGCTGAGCCAAGACTCAAAGCTGTATCTCCAGCCTTTCAAATCTTGCCTCATTCCAATGCATGATGAGCTTCCTCAAACCACAGAACAGTAAGCCACCAAATGATGAGGTGTATTAGTTGTTTCTGATGCAAGCAACTGAAATTCCAGCTTGAACTAGCTGGAGTAATAATGACCTGTACTAACACATTAAAATACTACTAAGGAGCTAAGAGGAACGGAAGCCTAACTTGGTAGATGCAACGGCTTCTGAATGGCACCACTACTTGCCATTTACTGATCAATTAACTAAAAGCAGATCGTAGGCTGCCTCCTTTCTTCATATCTGCCAGCAGCACTTGGTGTACTTAATTCATTGTTTACATTCAGACTGCTACCCGAATCATGGACCATATGTCCTTTTCTTTGTTTGGTTTGAGCAATTTAGGTTACGGCCAGGGAGACTTTTTGTTTACACATGTCCCAACTATCTTTGCATTTAGGTGGGAACATGTGACTAGTTCAAAGCAATGAATCATGAGAAGAGTCATGAGTCACTTCCAGAGTGAGACAGATAAAAAGCGTGTGTGACTCCTCCATTTCTTTCCGTGATATAACTTAGGGGATACATGCTAATATGCTGAGATAATTAATAGATCACAGAATGGAGGAAGTCTACATACCAGAGCCACCAGATGGGAAAGAGATTCTGACAACTTGCATGAGACTGAGTATTTTAATTTTCATGCCTCAAGCTACTGAGATTTCAAGGTTTATTTACTGGAACATGCAGTGCTCGTTACCTTGATCGAAGCAGATTACATGCCCACCTGAGGGAAAGCTATGCGTTGACCAGACTGCACATCATCTGAGATGGAATGGATGTGTGAGAACTTTTGACTACATGTAACGTCACAGGAAGAATTCTGGAGATATTCAATTGGAGACTCAAACAGTTAAAAGTACAAAACATTTATAATTGTCCTGCTAATTCTTGTTAATAGAAAACTGTACATATACACAAAAAGACACCACCAAGAAGACAGATGCCCTTGCAGATACACTCTCAGATTCTTGAAGATCTTCAAAAATAAAATATGCCCAAGGAACTGCAAAACCTAGGCCATGACTGATCCGTCTGTGCAAATGTTTATTCAACAACTACTACTGCCCAGTCCTGAGCAAAAAGCAAGTAATGCAAATAAGACGTGATCCCTTCTGTCCAAACTGCTGCCTGCTGTGCTGTTGTGCTGTGCTTAGTTGCTCAGTTGTGTCCAGCTCTTTGAGACCCCATGGACTGTAGCCCACCACATTCCTGTTTGTGAGGATTCTCCAGGCAAGAATACTGGAATGGGTTGCTATGCCCACCTCCAGGGGATTTTCCCAGCCCAGGGATCAAACGAGGTCTCCCGCATTGCAGGCAGATTCTTTACCATCTGAGCCACCAGGGTTGCCTACTAGATGTCAGAAATTATGCTAAGAAGTTAAACAGTCACATAGTCCCCAAAATCTACTATCAAGGTAACATACTGCTCAATAATGTCTGAGATCAGAGTATAGTAACATAACGAATATTTAAACTCAGCTATGCCAGGCTCCAAACAAAGCCCATGCTTTTCAAAAATCTCAAATAAAGCTTAAAAAAATTAAATTCATTATGGCATTTAAAAAACTTAAATGTAGTCTGCATGGGAGGAAATTGGTACCAAATAATCAAACTAGAAACTACCAAGAGGATATCTCTGATGGTCTTGAAACTCTGCTCTTACATAGTATTGGTTTGCTGTATTATTTAGGAAGATTTGGTGCAGCTAAATTGAGAACAAGAGAAACTGTAAGGAGAACAGATAGAACTAAGTGTTGACAGTACATAAGGACATAGGCTAGCTTGGCAGACATATTCTACATAGAAAAAGATGAAAATGATTAAAAAGAGATGAAAGAACCAAGTTAAGCACCTCACATTTTATGAGACATCAAATATTTATGCCTTTAAAGTCGCCCATTGATTTTACCCATTCTGGCCCCATGCGCTTTCTCCCTGAGATATGCAGGTAAAAATTCATAGCTGTGCAGTGGTGTCTTAGCAAGTTACAATTATACCTAGGCACACTTGCCCCTGACGACAGAGCAAGTTGTGCTGGCTCCAGATACACTCCATCTGCTGAGCCAGCTCACACTCAATACTGGTCTTCAGAAATGTAACACGATCAAAGAAGGTTGATATGGCCAAGAAGGCAAGAAAGACAGGAAAGATGAACATTATGTAACACAGGACTTGGGGAGGGTGGTCTTTTGGTCCCATTTAAATCCTTTCCAAGTAGGTAAACCTACCTCATCTTTTCCCCCTTACTTTGTGCGGTGTCTTGCTGCTGCTGCTGCTAAGTCGCTTCAGTCGTGTCCAACTCTGTGCAACCCCATAGACGGCAGCCCACCAGGCTCCACTGTCCCCAGGATTCTCCAGGCAAGAACACTGGAGTGGGTTGCCATTTCCTTCTCCAATGAATGAAAGTGAAAAGTGAAAGGGAAGTCGCTCAGTCCTGTCCGACTCTTCACAACCCCATGGACTGCAGCCCACCAGGCTCCTCCCTCCATGGGATTTTCCAGGCAAGAGTACTGGAGTGGGGTGCCATTGCCTTCTCTGCGTGCAATGTCTTAGATTGGTGCAATAAATCTACAAAAGTATCCTGATTTGGTCTGCGCTATCTGTATAATAAGGTAGCTGATAGCACCAGATGGTGAAGCTATAGGAGTGGATGTGCCCACATTAGGGACAAAGGCTATAAAGCCTGGGATACCCCTCAAATTGTAGCCAGAACCACTATGAGTTGGGGCTAAGTCAGGACAGAATGATAGCCGGGGCCTGAAAATACCAAGAGAACTGAGCTTCAAGTTCACCAGTCACTGACTCGGTCCCTAAACTCACAGAGCAGAACAGTCAAGAGTATAAGAACCTATACACAGGTACTCAAGGTCCCCCCTTTATTCATCCATTAGAACATCCACTCTCTAGTCTCAGCCCACCTATCCTCAAAATGACCACATAGCGCCTTGGTCAGAACAACTAGAAGGGCAGGGAATCTGAAAGACTCAGGATTCACCCGAGAAGGCTTGAGTCATCCAAAAGTGTATCAAAAACTAGAAGAAACTAAGATAATGCCAGTTGGCAAGTATAAGTTTCCTGTTCTGCCTGGGGGTGATTACTGAGGAAAAGTAAGTATGTCACAGTAAAGAATCAACCTCTTCTATGTAATTTAAGTAAGTTTGTGAGTCCATTACAGTTTTACTAACAGCACTGGCAATTTGGGAAACAGAAGATATCAAAAGGAAATGAGGACGGGAAAGTCAATAGAACTAGGAATTTAAAATCTTTAAATCCTCTCTTTCAGCTTCAAGAATTCATGTATACACACCCATACACACACTTTACAAACATTTGGTACTCAATTACTTTGTCTGAAGAACAACTATCTTCACTAACAGGATACTGAGCAGTTAGTACACATATGTCTAAGTAGCAAAGTTCCAAACTGTTAAGTTTATGAGCCCACATGCATTCATTTATGTTTACTTGAAGTTCTCACTTTTCTGTCAGAAACAAAGTGTTTTGATCTTCAATAGCCATATTTCCAGAAATACTATGCTTTGATTCCTAAACATGTGCTTCCTCCTACAGTAAAATTGGGACACAGCACAATCAAAGACCAAGCTAAAGTTAAAGAGTAGGAATGATTAAGAATTATTTCTCCTGGGAACAAGTAATATCTTAAATTGTACGATTTCTTTATCAACCTTAAATGAAATTTTGTATATGTTTTGGATATAAATTAAGGAAAAATATGGAATTTCATACATGGGTTAGTCTGCATTATAGTCAAGGTAGAGACAAATATGCAGACTAAGAGCAAGTAGCAAAGATCCAAACAATCAGATGTCTGTAAATGTCAGGATCTGCTGCTTT
>SJYC01021744.1:0-42490 GCA_006408675.1 Madoqua kirkii | reverse complement strand
CGACTCTTCACAACCCCATGGACTGCAGCCCACCAGGCTCCTCCCTCCATGGGATTTTCCAGGCAAGAGTACTGGAGTGGGGTGCCATTGCCTTCTCTGCGTGCAATGTCTTAGATTGGTGCAATAAATCTACAAAAGTATCCTGATTTGGTCTGCGCTATCTGTATAATAAGGTAGCTGATAGCACCAGATGGTGAAGCTATAGGAGTGGATGTGCCCACATTAGGGACAAAGGCTATAAAGCCTGGGATACCCCTCAAATTGTAGCCAGAACCACTATGAGTTGGGGCTAAGTCAGGACAGAATGATAGCCGGGGCCTGAAAATACCAAGAGAACTGAGCTTCAAGTTCACCAGTCACTGACTCGGTCCCTAAACTCACAGAGCAGAACAGTCAAGAGTATAAGAACCTATACACAGGTACTCAAGGTCCCCCCTTTATTCATCCATTAGAACATCCACTCTCTAGTCTCAGCCCACCTATCCTCAAAATGACCACATAGCGCCTTGGTCAGAACAACTAGAAGGGCAGGGAATCTGAAAGACTCAGGATTCACCCGAGAAGGCTTGAGTCATCCAAAAGTGTATCAAAAACTAGAAGAAACTAAGATAATGCCAGTTGGCAAGTATAAGTTTCCTGTTCTGCCTGGGGGTGATTACTGAGGAAAAGTAAGTATGTCACAGTAAAGAATCAACCTCTTCTATGTAATTTAAGTAAGTTTGTGAGTCCATTACAGTTTTACTAACAGCACTGGCAATTTGGGAAACAGAAGATATCAAAAGGAAATGAGGACGGGAAAGTCAATAGAACTAGGAATTTAAAATCTTTAAATCCTCTCTTTCAGCTTCAAGAATTCATGTATACACACCCATACACACACTTTACAAACATTTGGTACTCAATTACTTTGTCTGAAGAACAACTATCTTCACTAACAGGATACTGAGCAGTTAGTACACATATGTCTAAGTAGCAAAGTTCCAAACTGTTAAGTTTATGAGCCCACATGCATTCATTTATGTTTACTTGAAGTTCTCACTTTTCTGTCAGAAACAAAGTGTTTGATCTTCAATAGCCATATTTCCAGAAATACTATGCTTTGATTCCTAAACATGTGCTTCCTCCTACAGTAAAATTGGGACACAGCACAATCAAAGACCAAGCTAAAGTTAAAGAGTAGGAATGATTAAGAATTATTTCTCCTGGGAACAAGTAATATCTTAAATTGTACGATTTCTTTATCAACCTTAAATGAAATTTTGTATATGTTTTGGATATAAATTAAGGAAAAATATGGAATTTCATACATGGGTTAGTCTGCATTATAGTCAAGGTAGAGACAAATATGCAGACTAAGAGCAAGTAGCAAAGATCCAAACAATCAGATGTCTGTAAATGTCAGGATCTGCTGCTTTACTCTGCACATTTCCAGCTCTAAAGTCTTTCTTTCATAAAGCTGGAAAAATGCATACCTGTGCAGTCAAATATAAGCTCAGTATTTTCCACAAAGAAAAATAAGATCTTGAAGCAAACTCTTTGGAGTGATAAAAAGACTACCAGCTGTACATCTAGATGCTACAGGCATCCAAGCATCGGGGCTGGAAGGAAAAGAGTTAGGAAGACAAGAACACAGGATGCTAAGTTCTGAGCTGAAAACCAGGGAGTTATCCTACAGGGTTACTAAGAAAATTCAATCCGTGGGGCTAGTGCACCATCTGGTGGCCATTCTGGGCCTACGTGTCAATTTCCCAGATGTTTCTAAATATTTTAGGATGCCACCAGAACGACAACAAAAATATAGTTCATTCTGACACTTCACAGGATATGATCAAAATGTAATGAAACACTAGAGAGCAGTTAAAGATGATAATACAGAGTAAGACATTTCTCATTTCGTAAACCTCCAGGACAAATAAAATGCCCCTTGAAATACAGTACCAATTTGAGATAGATGTATTTTCTGTGTATTATTTAAAAAGATGTAATTACAGCACTCTATAATTTATGTAATTGTAGATATACTGGTTTATTGCAAAAGGTTACATGTAAGCACCAAGAGAATTGCTTTTTTTGAAACGTCATGAATTCAGCCCTAGAAATACACACCTTTCTCCATGGATTTTATTTATTACTGCTACTGTATTATAACCAGAAGTTTGTACTGTTGGTTAAGGATTTAAACTTATCAGCTTAGCTCTTTCACCATCACTTTTAGCAACCATGCTAAAACAAAACTTCTAGAATTACTAAATGAAAACAAAAATGTGAATTAAAAATTTGTTACATAAATTATTGGAAGCAAAGAAACTGACGGTTATTTTAATTCTTTTAATTTGCTCTCAATCTAGGCACAAGATATTTCCAATAACTACAATTTAACTCATACCTAACTCAGAACAAGTGTCTAAAACACTGGAGAGTGATCTACATACAGTATATAAGTTTACTTAACTGAGTAAACTCAGCACACATCTTCCTTCATGTGGAAAAGGAAACTAGACGAATTTACTTAGGAATTTACTAAACGAATTTACTGGACGAATTTACTAAAGGAATTTAACTTAACAAATCTCCCCACACTTCATAAGAAGGAAAAACAAAGTCACACAGACATCTCCTCCAAACCAGGAGGGCAGAGGCCTCTCCTGGGCCCTGGCAGCGTCCACCGAGAGAGGCGGCCTGTACTCACACAGATGGCGAGAGCTCCAGCCCCCATCTCGCCTGGCAGATCTGACGAGGACTGGATGAAACGATCAAAACAGCAGCAAAACACTAAAATTCCGTTTGGTCGATATGCTCTGATGTAAAACACAGCCCCAGGTCCAGAGGCCCCACGGAGAGCCCAGGGCAGCTCCTAACATTTTCGGAAGTGTGGGTTTGCTTCTGATTCGGCTAAACCCACGTGGCTGGGAGGACTGCCTGGAGTTGAAATCTGACCCACAGCTTCTAGGACTGGGGAACTGACGGAGTCACGTGACTGGGTCTTAAGTCGCTGACATCTTTTTCTTAAACCTGACTTGTTAGATGCCACACACAGGCTTCTTCGGTTCAGAAAACACCAATTACCTTAACAGGTGGTGTTCATTCATTAAAGGATTTAACTAAGTCAGAAAGCAAAGGCACATTTGCTTCCACCGATACTCATCTCTAAGAAATAATTCACCTGTTTACACTCAGGTGTAAATCTGAAGGCATATTCCTCACTTTTCTAAGGCAGAATCAGTTAAATTTTATCAAAATTTTCTTCCTTTCACCTTTATTCTGTCAGCATTGTTCCAAATGAGAATGCTCTATTTTAGTTAACTGTTACATACTGCTTCTAATTAGTTTCAGATTATCTTACATACATTGGTGATAAACATAGACAACATGTTTCTAGACATCCACAATTCAACATATGTGATTTATGGTCTGGAAAGTTAGCCTCTAGTTGACTTTTCCAGAATTTTCTACCCCATATGCTGCATCATCAGAAAATCTCATCTAACAATTTACAAATATTTGAGCGGATAGGTAAAATATCCATTTCATATAAGCCAGAAGGAAACGGTACTTTTTAAAAAAATTACTGCTTTTCTGTCAAATCTTTTAAACTGGCACATTTAAGAGAATGGTAACAAATATTACATGGGAAGTTTTACCTGACCCAACTTTAAAAGACTTTAATTGTCCCCAACTACAAAACATATTAATATTTACTCTTAAGGGGAGGAGGTGGGAGGAAAGGGGAAAAATGAAATCAGATCCCATTACAATTCTTTCTCCAAATACAGTATTCTTTGTTTAACTGCAGCCAACCAAGAATACCTGCAGAGGAGCCAAGATAGCAAACTGTATTAAGCAATCCATAAGACTTGGCCAACTATGTTTTATTTCCATAGGTGCACATGTAACCCTGCACAGATTCTACTTTCACAAGGCAGAGCAACACAATCCCAAGGCCATACAAGGGAATGGCGGTGGGACAATGGACAGAATCCTCTCTATTACAAAGAATATGGTTTTTTTCACTTCTACCTTAATCTAGATTTTAATCACTCTGCTTCCTGTTCAATCATTAGAAAACTAGGCTGATTACTAAAGAAAATCGTAACATAAACTTTTTCTAACACAAAATTTGTCTTCTTTTTGATTATATAAATAATGCTGGTCCATGGTGAAAAATAAAAATATTAGGTCATCTCAAGGCCCATTATCCAATGTTACCCAATCAATATGCATTACCTACACTGGGCCAGGCGCTATATACCTTATCAACAATGTACGTGCCTTTTCTCCTAGATCATCCAACGGTGGGAGAGAGGAGTAAGTAAAGAAACCTTTGATTAATAAAGTATTAATAAATGATTGATAAATTTATTAATAGATTAATAAATGCTAATAAAGAAGCCAAGATGTAGCAAAAGAATAACAGAGGACACCCAGAAACATTTAACATTTACTTCCAGGATCTTTTCTATGCTTTTTAAAAAATGTAATTTAAATACTATTTCTGATCATTTTAAATCCTAATATTTTTATTTAACATCTCATCAGATCCCATATTGTTAGTGCTATAAACAATTATAATCATGCATAATACTACATTCTGTATATATAACCATTTAGTCACTTTCCCTAAAATGTTTTTAGACATTTATATGGTTTCCAATTTTATGTGTGTATGATTTTAAATAATGCTTTGTTCTCAGTCTGATTTTTTCTTTCTAGTGAAGACTCCTGAAAATGAAGTTTCTGGATCACAGAGAATATGAACAAGTATCAAGGCTCCTGACACACACTGGCTCTGGCACTTTACATTCTTCAACTTACCCTATCCAAGGTCTGAATATTTTGTGAAGTATTTCCCAATTTAGTGAAAATGATTTCTCATTTTCAAACTTACATTTCTATCATAACATTAAAGATATAAAAAATCCTTATTAGTCATTTGTACTTCTTATTCTGTGAACTCTCTTTGATCTGTTTTGTTAACCAAATGGAGCCTTTTCCATTGCAGTCTCTTTTATAGGATCATTGTACAGATCAATGATATAATCCATAAAAAGCACTTATTTTTATTACCATTTGCCTGGTTCTATGCTATGCTAACAATTTTGGATGCTTATCATATGGTTTGACTATATATATCTACTTGGAATTATTTCAAAGTATGGTAAAAGATGAGGATCTAAATTGATGTTTTATTTTCATATAACTACTATGGTCCAGATTGTTAACTCTCTCCAATATATAATCTCTCTTCCTGATAATACTGGCGCTCTTTCTTCTCCTGAGTTGTGGCTGAGCCCACAGTTAACCAGCTGGAGACTACATTTCCTAACCATTCACACAGGTAGACAGGGCCAAGCGATCAGATCTGCATTAACAGAATGTGTACAAATAGAATATGTGCACTTTCTGTGTCCTGTGCTTAATAGGAAATCCCTTGCTTCACATTTACTCTCCCTCCCTTTCATCACAAATCCCCTCCCCTTCATCACACACTGGAATGAGGATGCACCAGAAACCTAGCTTCAACCATGGAGGAGACGGACAATGTCCCAGAAGATGACAGAGTAACTTGATGGAACAAACTCTAGGAGTGACCTAGCGTTTGAATGACCTTGAGAAGTACAGCATTCTTATAAGACTAGACCAATAAAATTTAAGTGCGGATGACATAAGACTCTCGGTAAGATACTATATTTGAAAATCCTATATGTGAATATACATGTATGTATATAAAACAAGTTTGTCTTTAGCCTAACTCATATACTCAATAAAAGGACTCAGTCCCATTTATTGGGCAAATTTTTCATTTTCCACTTGTGATACTATGTATACTATATATTCAATTCATAAACACACACATATATACATGTACATACTAGGGTATATTTTTCAGGCTAGTATATTCTATCTAGTTTTTATCCTAGTTCTATATCGCTTGCATAATATTTGAATAATTTAACTTTATAATTGATTTAAATATCAAACAAAAATAGTTTTTCATTCTCCATCTCTTTCAAAATTATTGCTCTTCTTCCAATTTTTAATGATGAATTTCAAAAGCATTCTGTAATATCACATCAAAAATTATACTTCCTGTTATTATTTCTAATAGGTATATTTTTATCTTTTTTCTATTTTTGGATAATATTATAGAAGGACGATGTAAGGAAGGAAAAAATTTACTCCTAATTTCCATAACTTCTTAAATACCATTATAAAGTAAAATTGGTACTGTGATAACAAATTTTTATCCTTATTTTTCTGCAGTGACTAGATATCATTTGTTAAAAGAAACCCTGAATAGGTCATTTAACAAACAGCACCAGAAGACCCTCTTGACTACAAAGTTTGTTTCTTCGTGGAATATATCTGTTATCAGAGCCTGAAATATTACTATTTTCCTGACTCTCAAATGAATGAAAGCAATAGTAGGGCACAGAAGGAAACGGTACTTTTTAAAAAAATTACTGCTTTTCTGTCAAATCTTTTAAACTGGCACATTTAAGAGAATGGTAACAAATATTACATGGGAAGTTTTACCTGACCCAACTTTAAAAGACTTTAATTGTCCCCAACTACAAAACATATTAATATTTACTCTTAAGGGGAGGAGGTGGGAGGAAAGGGGAAAAATGAAATCAGATCCCATTACAATTCTTTCTCCAAATACAGTATTCTTTGTTTAACTGCAGCCAACCAAGAATACCTGCAGAGGAGCCAAGATAGCAAACTGTATTAAGCAATCCATAAGACTTGGCCAACTATGTTTTATTTCCATAGGTGCACATGTAACCCTGCACAGATTCTACTTTCACAAGGCAGAGCAACACAATCCCAAGGCCATACAAGGGAATGGCGGTGGGACAATGGACAGAATCCTCTCTATTACAAAGAATATGGTTTTTTTCACTTCTACCTTAATCTAGATTTTAATCACTCTGCTTCCTGTTCAATCATTAGAAAACTAGGCTGATTACTAAAGAAAATCGTAACATAAACTTTTTCTAACACAAAATTTGTCTTCTTTTCTGATTATATAAATAATGCTGGTCCATGGTGAAAAATAAAAATATTAGGTCATCTCAAGGCCCATTATCCAATGTTACCCAATCAATATGCATTACCTACACTGGGCCAGGCGCTATATACCTTATCAACAATGTACGTGCCTTTTCTCCTAGATCATCCAACGGTGGGAGAGAGGAGTAAGTAAAGAAACCTTTGATTAATAAAGTATTAATAAATGATTGATAAATTTATTAATAGATTAATAAATGCTAATAAAGAAGCCAAGATGTAGCAAAAGAATAACAGAGGACACCCAGAAACATTTAACATTTACTTCCAGGATCTTTTCTATGCTTTTTAAAAAATGTAATTTAAATACTATTTTTGATCATTTTAAATCCTAATATTTTTATTTAACATCTCATCAGATCCCATATTGTTAGTGCTATAAACAATTATAATCATGCATAATACTACATTCTGTATATATAACCATTTAGTCACTTTCCCTAAAATGTTTTTAGACATTTATATGGTTTCCAATTTTATGTGTGTATGATTTTAAATAATGCTTTGTTCTCAGTCTGATTTTTTCTTTCTAGTGAAGACTCCTGAAAATGAAGTTTCTGGATCACAGAGAATATGAACAAGTATCAAGGCTCCTGACACACACTGGCTCTGGCACTTTACATTCTTCAACTTACCCTATCCAAGGTCTGAATATTTTGTGAAGTATTTCCCAATTTAGTGAAAATGATTTCTCATTTTCAAACTTACATTTCTATCATAACATTAAAGATATAAAAAATCCTTATTAGTCATTTGTACTTCTTATTCTGTGAACTCTTTTGATCTGTTTTGTTAACCAAATGGAGCCTTTTCCATTGCAGTCTCTTTTATAGGATCATTGTACAGATCAATGATATAATCCATAAAAAGCACTTATTTTTATTACCATTTGCCTGGTTCTATGCTATGCTAACAATTTTGGATGCTTATCATATGGTTTGACTATATATATCTACTTGGAATTATTTCAAAGTATGGTAAAAGATGAGGATCTAAATTGATGTTTTATTTTCATATAACTACTATGGTCCAGATTGTTAACTCTCTCCAATATATAATCTCTCTTCCTGATAATACTGGCGCTCTTTCTTCTCCTGAGTTGTGGCTGAGCCCACAGTTAACCAGCTGGAGACTACATTTCCTAACCATTCACACAGGTAGACAGGGCCAAGCGATCAGATCTGCATTAACAGAATGTGTACAAATAGAATATGTGCACTTTCTGTGTCCTGTGCTTAATAGGAAATCCCTTGCTTCACATTTACTCTCCCTCCCTTTCATCACAAATCCCCTCCCCTTCATCACACACTGGAATGAGGATGCACCAGAAACCTAGCTTCAACCATGGAGGAGACGGACAATGTCCCAGAAGATGACAGAGTAACTTGATGGAACAAACTCTAGGAGTGACCTAGCGTTTGAATGACCTTGAGAAGTACAGCATTCTTATAAGACTAGACCAATAAAATTTAAGTGCGGATGACATAAGACTCTCGGTAAGATACTATATTTGAAAATCCTATATGTGAATATACATGTATGTATATAAAACAAGTTTGTCTTTAGCCTAACTCATATACTCAATAAAAGGACTCAGTCCCATTTATTGGGCAAATTTTTCATTTTCCACTTGTGATACTATGTATACTATATATTCAATTCATAAACACACACATATATACATGTACATACTAGGGTATATTTTTCAGGCTAGTATATTCTATCTAGTTTTTATCCTAGTTCTATATCGCTTGCATAATATTTGAATAATTTAACTTTATAATTGATTTAAATATCAAACAAAAATAGTTTTTCATTCTCCATCTCTTTCAAAATTATTGCTCTTCTTCCAATTTTTAATGATGAATTTCAAAAGCATTCTGTAATATCACATCAAAAATTATACTTCCTGTTATTATTTCTAATAGGTATATTTTTATCTTTTTTCTATTTTTGGATAATATTATAGAAGGACGATGTAAGGAAGGAAAAAATTTACTCCTAATTTCCATAACTTCTTAAATACCATTATAAAGTAAAATTGGTACTGTGATAACAAATTTTTATCCTTATTTTTCTGCAGTGACTAGATATCATTTGTTAAAAGAAACCCTGAATAGGTCATTTAACAAACAGCACCAGAAGACCCTCTTGACTACAAAGTTTGTTTCTTCGTGGAATATATCTGTTATCAGAGCCTGAAATATTACTATTTTCCTGACTCTCAAATGAATGAAAGCAATAGTAGGGCTCAACTCCAGAAAGCTCTCTGAGCTGTCGTATATGTATAGTCCTGATTATTGACTTAAAAAGAACTTAAGATACACAAGCCACAGTCAGGAGATTTGCTTATATGAATTACTGATTCTCCCTAGAAAAGATAGATGGATTTTTTAAAGTGCTTTACTGAAGAGTCTGCTCTGGTGGGCTAACTCCATGACTACTTACAAAAATGCTGAAAAAGCACAGCCAGGACAGATGTCCTATTTTCAAGAAGATCCCTGGGTACTCTGGAGAAAGATGTCAAGGTTATTTCACAGTGGATGGTCAGGCCCTTTGGACACTGTCATTTAAATCACCCTTTGACCCAGGAAGCTTCATGGAGGAAGTTGAAAGGACTAGGTCATCCTCCAGCCTCCAAAACATGTTAAAAAAAAAAAAAAAGCTTTGAAGCCAATCCCTCTAATGTCAGATGGCGGAGCTAACAGATAATCAAAGGGCACAGTCTCTTTACCTGGAGTAGCTAGCACAGATGCCAGAAGAAGGGCAGACGCAGTGCCATCAGCCATGGCAAGGACCAGCCAATGTCAGGGGGCTGGTAGTGGTGGGCGGCAACTGTAGTATGAAGCGCTGGGGGCCCATTAGAAATGGGACAGTGGAGACTTTTTTGGGGTCCAAAAAGGCTCCAAGCTGGAGTTGTTACTCCAGCTCCTGCCCTATCCCAGCTGTTTCTCAATGAGACTCCCAACCTGGCCCAGAATCAATGCCATGCAGCTAGACAGGATACCAGAAGTCAGCCAGGCAGCAACTATTTCATATTTACATACTCTGTCAGACAGAAGGGTTCAGATATTTTGGTGTTTGGATCCCTCACAGTGGATGCACTTGTTCTATATCAGGGTCAGCAAACTAGCGTGAGTGCCAAATACAGCCTTATTGCTGTCATTGTTTAGTTGCTAAATTGCGTCCTACTCTTTTGTGAGCCCAAGGACTGTAGCCTGCCCAGCTCCTAGCCGCGGGATTCCCAGGCAAGAATAGTGGAGTGGGTTGCCATTTCCTTCTTCAGGTGATGGAACCTGTGTCTCCTGAGTTTCCTGCACTGGCAGGCGGATTCTTTACCACTGAGCCACCAGGAAAGCCCTGCCAAATGCAGCTACTCTAGACCAGATCTGGTCACACGCATCTGTTTACGTTTGCATGTGGATACTCTGGGAGTAGCAGTACCACGGCGGAGCTGAGTAGCTGCAACACAGACAGAGCAATGACCCCAAAGTCTAAAATATTTACATCTGACCCTTTATAAAGTTCACTGACCCTTGCTCATCACCGGGCGTTAGAGTCCTCATATACCTACTGAAAGACCAGGCTATGGACTCTGGTTCCTTAGAAAACAGCAGGAATGAAGTCTTCATTGGGTGTGTTAATCTGCTTTGTGACAACGGCTATATTATTGGGATCAGACCTTGAACCTTCTCCTATGTATTTTCTGAAAGGTTTCCCTGAAAAAGGACCAGTTTAAAGCTGATGATCTCCTCTCTGTTCTGAATTTAGATGTATTTCCATTCCACTTCAGGAGAAAAAAAATTACCATGGTCCTAGGAAAAGATTGATGACTTTGTAGCCAAAGTAACCAAATTAATTAATTTAAACCTGTTCAACTGGTAGCCTGCTTCAGTAAACCGATTGGTTTTTTAAGCCAACCCATCACTTTGGGCCAAAGAAGAAAGTTCTAATAAACATGCCTCTGAGTGCCAACCAATCAATAAATACCTTATTTGGAATAACCACTCTCCTTCAGATGATGCCAACACCCCCTAAAATTGCACCAATTCTAATACCACACTTCTTAAGTAAGATAGTAGTCTGCTCTGCTTACAAGACTGCCTTACCAGCATAGCTTTCCCTGACTACAATAGTAAAAAAACTCGGCTGTCTTCTCAGGTTTTGAATATTGATCTCATTACTCTTGGACGCAACCCAGAGTTTAGAAACCCCGAATCTGTGGGTCATTCTTTAAGCTGCACTGTTTGATCTGCATTTCTATCACTTCCTCGCCAGCTTCCTACTGCCCCTTCTTTAGTCCTATTTATAGCTCTGCTTCAGCTCTCAGCAGGCCTCTTGGCTGAGGCTAGACTGCTTGACATAATTTCCTTCTTGCCTGGAACCAAAGCAGATCCATCACACCAATCTCCATAGCAGGAGAAAGTCAGGGCCCAGCCCACTATGAAGTTGACAAGAGGGCTGATTTGGGAACAGGAAGCACTAAATATCTATGGTAATCCTCCAAGCCTCAGGCCTGGGAAACAATACTTTTATTTTTTTAATTGAGATATAGATGATTTACGACTTTATACGTTTCAAGTGTACAACAAAATGATTCACAACTCTAAAGGTTAAACTCCATTTATAGCTACTATGAAATATTGGCTGTATTTCCTGTGTTGTACAATGTATCCTCATAGCTTATTTATTTATACTCAATTTTTTGGAAAAACTATGGTAATCCTCCAAGCCTCAGGCCTGGGAAACAATACTTTTATTTTTTTAATTGAGATATAGATGATTTACGACTTTATACGTTTCAAGTGTACAACAAAATGATTCACAACTCTAAAGGTTAAACTCCATTTATAGCTACTATGAAATATTGGCTGTATTTCCTGTGTTGTACAATGTATCCTCATAGCTTATTTATTTAATACTCAATTTTTTGGAAAAGTTTTACTTTCCCAATAAATTTGTTAAAGCCATAATTTAACTTTTCAGTTTCACAAGCACATATATACAGTGCACAATGTGTTCCTTATTAATATTCTAGGAATTATGGCTAAAGAATGTACAGGAAATGGTGTATTACTTGAACTATGAAGTATATGTAAACATATTTAGGACATCAATTGCACAATTTGTGAAGGTATTCTGTTTGACCATTTTGTATTGCTTCCATAGTGATTTGAAAGGCCATGGACCTGAACATGGGTGAACATTACTATTGCTAGCAATCAACATGTGTGTGTGTGCTTCAGTTGCTCAGTTGTGTCCAGCTCTTAGCGACCCCATGGACTGTAGTTTGCCAGGCTTTTCTACCCACAGGATTATCCAGGCGCTCAATACCTACTGTCCGTCATTCTGCCAGCTTCAGTTCACAACTATTTCATGGCTCCTGAAGGCACTTGAGTCTTAATCCTTCAATTACCAAATATAATACACAAAATTATATAATCAAATTTGAAATGTGAACACTTAGTCTTTGAGAAAAGTCTAAAATTGGAAGACAGAAAAAGATGGGATGGACAAAAGTGATTGGAGCTAGACCATTAAGAAGGCAGGTGTTGAGCTGACTTATACAGAGGTCACTAACCAGGATGGAAGGGGAAAGAGACAGCATCTAACATGCGTCTGTGTGATGAGCAGGGGAACTGACACTAACCGGAAAAGCAAAGAAACACTGGCTTGACCTCATAAACAATGAAAAACTACTCTAAGCTCTTCAGTAGAATGAGTAGCTTGAGTAAACTTGTGTCATGTCAGACTCTTTGTGACCTTACGGACTGTAGCCCACCAGGCTCCTCTGGCCATGGGGATTCTCCAGGCAAGAATACTGGAGTGGGTTGCCAGGCCATCCTCCAGGGGATCTTCCCCACCCAGGGACTGAACCCAGGTCTCCTGCAGGTGGATTCTTCACCATCGGAGCCACCAGGGTGGCTATTCACCTGGCGTCATATTCACCTGCACATCTGAAGAGAAGGCGCTAGGATAGGAAGGAGACTCCTTACGGAAGGTGGACTCTGTTAGTACTAATCCAGCTGAGATGAACAGGTCTTGAATTCATGTAGTGAAGGATAAGTCAATGAATTTTGTAGAAAGAACTCTTAAGATGGATAATTAGCTAAAGAGGCAAAAAAGATATCAACCTAGTCAAGAGAGGTATGAGAAATGATTTAAAAGTTTTGTTTTCCAGGACACTGGAGCAGTGCCTAATAACGTGGGTACTCCAGTTTGCCTGGGAGAGTTTCAGTTTATGTTTGCTGACTTAATGTAATTATTAATCAGATCTTGTTTTACTCTTAAAAGTGCTCTGGGAAAGCTGAGGCTAAGGGAGGTACCAGAAAAGCCTATTTCCAGGATGTCAGAAGGGTCCTCTCCCCGAGGGTCGTAAGAACCCAGACTCACCAAAGTCTGTCTTGCGCTGGAGAAGATCTTTTCACTCCCTTCTGCACTAACACCAGGGCCAAGTCCCATGGGCCAGTTCATGAAATGGGAATTAAGGAGGGCTTTGTTGACCACCCCACCACACTCTATCTACGGGGGAATTTCTGGACTACACCTTAAGTAGCAATAAGAAAAAACTGTCTGTCCATGAAGGGGGTTTTCTTATCTTCCTTTCATGTGCTCAAGTTTCTTTCATCATCCCCATGCACTGAAAATAATGTGAGTCACTGCCAGTGTTGATTCAGTCTTCAAATTTGCTGGATAAATCCAGAACCACAAGAAACTTGAGGCTTTTTGTCTCTCTTCAAAAGTAATTTTGAATTCTTTCTCACCTTTGGTTTAAGTAATGTATTAGTGAAGCGAATTATACCTTTGGCCTCAGAAGCTATAAAGAAAAAACAAATTTTAGCTTGGTGTTTTAAAGTAAGTTTGACTTAATATTTTAAAAATAGTTCTAAACCTCATTGTCCTAGTTAGGACTATTTGTTATACAGTGACCCTACTCAAAGGAGATATTAATTAGCTGGCAAACAACATTTTTGGACAGAAAGTTGCATTAGATTTCAGGTAGTCTCCAGAAGTCAGCAAGAAGTAGAAAAAATCTTCAGAAGGAAATGTACAGTAGGATCATTTCATAAACATCTCGAAGGTTGCTTCAGCCTCCTCTGGCCTCTTTTAATCCCTCTCTAGAAAATCTCCCCAGCCTATTTATTCTACCTCTTCAAAGTTTTTCAAATCAATTTCCTCTCTGTTCCCACAACCATTTAAAAAATTTAAATATTTTAAAGTGGATCTCATCAGTATCTCTCTGGTACAATTACATCCCTATACTTCTGAAACAGGTTTTACTGCGTTCCTCTCCTGCTCCTAGGGCTAAGGGCTCCACAGATGGGGTTCAAGGGTTCTGTGTTCATCCATATAATTGTATTTGGCTTCTGAGTGTATACACAGTGAAGTGAGCATCCAATACTTTTAACTTTTATAAGGATAAAAAATGCAGGCCTATAGATGAAATTCCAAACTCCTTAACACAACTTCAAGGTTTTTCAAAATTAAATTCTCAGTCGTTTCCAACTATTTGTGACCCCATGGACTGTAGCCTGCCAGTCTCCTCTGTCCATGGAATTCTCCAGGCAAGAATACTGGAGTGGATTGCCATTTCCTTTTTTTTTTTCAATTGCCATTTTTAAATTGCTATTGCTATTATATACCTTAGTCTACTGATCATGGTAGGCTGGATAATAACCACCCAAACATGTTCACATCCTAATACCCATTGTGAATATGTAACCTTGCATGGCAAAAGGATTTTGCAGAAGTAATTAAATTAAGGATCTTGAGATGGGGAAGATTATCCTGTATCACCTAATCGAAAGGTGGTAGTAGTAGTGTTAGTCACTCAGTCATGTCCAACTCTTTGCAACCCCATGGACTGTAGCCCACCAGGCTCCTCTGTCTGTGGAATTCTCCAGGCCAGAATAGTGGAGTGGGTTGCCATGCCCTTCTCCAGAGGATCCCCACCCAGGGATTGAACCTGGGTCTCCCACATCATGGGCAGATTCTTCACCACTGTGACACCTCTAATAACATGAGTCATTATAAGAAGACAGGAGGGTCAGAGCTGGAGGAACTGTACTCAGATTTGAAGGTACTGGCTTGCAGAGAGAGGAAGAGGCCACAGCCAAGGAAGGAAGGTGGCCTCTAGAGGGACAGGAATGACCTTCATTTTAACCCAGTGAAATTGACCGCAGACCTCGGACCTTTTGAACAGTAAATAAAATTATGTTAAGTCACTAAATTGGTGGTAGTTTGTCACAGCAGCAATAGGAAACGAACACATTGTTGCCCAGGAATTAAGTAAGGCTTATATTTTCCTACTTCAGAACCTTTGTTCACCAGAACGTCCTTGTCTCCTCTTTCCACTTGGGGAAGTAACATACACACTTCAATGCCCGGCACCAGTGTCATTAGCATTCCTGATGAAAGTTATCCCTTTGGTGGACCCATGTCTGATTTCAACCACGAGGATAACACTTACACATGACGTTGCTCTTATTTGCAAACATATTTTCTAGATTGAGAACTCCTTGAGGGATAGGGCATTATCTTATTCAATTTCCTGTTAAGTTTCATAACATAAATATTTGCACAATTAATGTATTAAATGTGTAGCGAAATCTTGGGTTGCCCCTGCAAGAACTCTGGGATCATCTAAAAGTTAAAAGAAATAGGGATTACGTGAGAGTCAGCAGAAAAAGAACTGAAAAGTGTGAACATGAATACAGCTTCTAAGGGATTTCAGAGAAAAAGTTCAGAGATCTGAAGGAGGAAAAAGAGTCAAGAATAATAAGTATGTGATGAAGTAAACAGGTAGTTAAAAGGTGCAAACTTCCAGTTGTGAGATAAGTCCTGGGGATGTAATATATAGCATGGCAACTTAGTTAGTAATATTGTTGTATATTTGAAAATGTCTAGAGAGTAGATCTTAAAAGTTCTCATCACAAGAGAAAAAATGCAACTATGTGAGGTGATAACTCAGCTTACTGTGGTGATCATTCAACAATATACCCCTATATCAAGTCATCAAGCTGCATATTTTAAACTTACACAATGTTTACATCGTTTATATCTCAAGACCACTGGAAAAATAATACTTATACTTTTTATAAAAAATTAGAACATAAAATTGTTCTATAATTATATCTGCAAACATATAAAATCTCTAACAGGGGAAACAAGGAGTACAGTGCTTATGGAAAATATGTTTGTGGTCTCTAATATCTGAGTTCCCCATTTTCAACCTCAATCAGGAAGATTTCACTGAATTTTTCAAATCTTAACCCTTAAGTTAAAATTCTTAAAGCAGTAACTTGATTTTTTAAAAAAATAAGAATTTAGTTACCTAAACATTTTTTTTTATTAAAAATGTTTTAAAATATATGACCTGTGGCCAGCACAGTACCTAACTCATTGTGAGACTATAATAAATGACATGGTATAAAAAATATTTTTAAAAATCCAGAAAAGTAAAATAATAAATCACGAGCTAATAAGAAAACATTAACTGAATAATAACTCCCAGAACTAGAATTAAAGGTAGTTTTAACTTGTCAGGGGGTATAGGAAACAATCACTGCTGCTGCTCCAGCTAAGCTGCTTCAGTCGTGTCTGACTCAGCGACCCCATGGACTGCAGCCCACCAGGCCTCTCCATCCATGGGATTTTCCAGGCAACAGTACTGGAGTGGGGAGCCATTGCCTTCTCCGAAACAATCACTAATGTTTGTTTATTGCCAAAGTCTTTCACATATGTTCTCATTTAGTTACTGCAACAATTCCACAATATAGGTAATATTCATGTTTATCAAATGAGAGACTGAAGACCAACAAAGGTTCAGATTACACAGCCAACAACGGACAAAGCTACGTTTCAAACCTAGGCTTCTCTGAGATTAGTGTTCTCACAAATGCAATAAATTACAATCAGCAAATTCCTTTTTAGAACACATCTGATTTCGAGTTGTGACAAGACTAAGAGTAAAGTAATATTCATGTTTATCAAATGAGAGACTGAAGACCAACAAAGGTTCAGATTACACAGCCAACAACGGACAAAGCTACGTTTCAAACCTAGGCTTCTCTGAGATTAGTGTTCTCACAAATGCAATAAATTACAATCAGCAAATTCCTTTTTAGAACACATCTGATTTCGAGTTGTGACAAGACTAAGAGTAAAGGTGCATTATGAATATCATTGCTAATTACAAGGAATAAACAGTAAACCAATATTCCACCTGAGAAATACAAAAGCAAAAGAGATTTTAAAAAATTACTAAGCACATTTACCTGTATTATCTCATTCAACCAACATAAAAAAACATAGGATGCAAATGCCATCATTCCCATTTTATAATGAAAAAATATTTGAAACTCAGAAATCAAATTACTTGCCCAACCACTGCTGGAAAGATGTACAAACAGAAATGAAACTCAAAATGTCACTTTTTTATTTAACAATAAAGTAATTGCTAAGAAAACATCATTGCAAACAGTGGAATTTTTATGGATATAATTTATAATTATAAAGCATTAAAATGCATGAATATTCTAGACTATTATGGACTGTTAGGAAAGACGGAAAGAGCATTACTATAAGATTATTGTACATTCATGTGGCAGCTAACTGTTCAGTAGGAATATCTCACATACTATAGCTCTATTTGTTTTTTTGGCTTCCTGGGTGGCTTACAGGTAAAGAATCTGTCTGGCAATGCAGGAGACATTGGTTCGATTCCTGGGTTGAGAAGATCCTCTGGAGAAGGAAATGGCAACCTGCTCCAATATTTTTGCCTGGGAAATCTCCCATGGACAGAGGAGCCTGGCGGGTTACAGTCCATGGGGACTCAGGAGAGTGAGACACAATTTAGTGACTAAAATAACCACAACAAAAATTTAATTACTATTTACAGATATGAATTGCTATTAAATCCCCACTTTATATATAACAATGTGTGTTTCCCTTCACTGGAATATGGTAAAATGCCTACTGGACTTCCCAGGTGGCATTAGTGATTAAAAAAAAAATCTACCTGCCAATGTAGCAGACTTAAGAGATGTGGGCTCAGTCCTTGGGTTGGGAGGATCCCCTGGAAGAGGAAATGGCAACTCACTCCAGTATTCTTGCCTGGAGAATCTCAGGACACAAGAGCCTGGTGGGCTATAGTCCATGGGGTCACAAAGAGTTGGACACAATTTAGTGACTGAGAACAAAAGGCCTAGTGGTCAAGCAATTAACTGCTATAGCCTGAGATAAATCACTGCAGTTGGTGACTGCAGCCTTGAAATTAAAAGACGCTTGCTCCTTGGAAGAAAAGCTATGACCAACCCAGACAGCATTTTAAAGAGCAGAGACATTACTTTGCCAACAAAGATCCATCTAGTCAAAGCTATCGTTTTTCCAGTAGTCATGTATGGATGTGAGAGTTGGACTATAAAGAAAGCTGCATGCTGAAGAACTGATGCTTTTGAACTGTGGTATTGGAGAAGACTTGAGAGTCCCTTGGACTGCAAGGAGATCCAACCAGTCAATCCTAAAGGAGATCAGTCCTGCATATTCACTGGAAGAACTGATGCTGAAGCTGAAACTCCGATACTTTGGCATCTGATGTAAAGAACTGACTCATTGGAAAAGCCCCTGATGCTGGGAGGGATTGAAGGCAGGAGGAGAAGGGAATGACAGAGGATGAGATGGTTGGATGGCATCACCACCTCGATGGACGTGAGTTTGAGTAAGCTCTAGGAGTTGGTGATGGACAAGGGAGCCTGGCGTGCTGCAGTCCATGGGGTTGCAAGAGTTGGACACTACTGAGCAACTGAGCTGAGAAAAATCAATTTCATAGTCATGTGCAAAGACTCTCAAAATATGCAAAAGGGAATCCTTCAGCTCAAAAGTAAAAAGATAAAAAGTATAAGGAAGGGAGGGAGGGAGGGAGGGAGGGAGGAAAGTTGGTTAGCTGAAGTCTCAATACTGCATATGAAAGGTACGTCAGAAAAAACTACCTAAAAACTTGCTCTTCAGGGACTGTAGCAATAATAAATTAAAGTTATTTACTGGTTACAAGAAAAAATTCCAACAACTTCAGAACAAGGTCAGTGGAAAATAATTCCTGTGTTATGGTAACAGAGATTATTGTTAAATTTATCAGCCTGTTTCTTTTTAACATGACTGGAAACAAACTACCAATTGAAGTGAGAAATTTTAAAAGTCCAGTCAGCATTATAATGATAGATTTAATAAATCCATAATTTTTTCTAAAAGAAGCAATCATATAATTGCACATCAATTCAGCACACTGTTGACAGGGGCTTTCCAAATTGTTAACTAGTTTCACTATTACATCCCCAAAGGAAAAGAACACAATGTAGAAGATAAAGAAAAAGGGGGAAACAGAAATTTGTGACATCTACAAGCATCATTATAAAGAAAGGGTAGGGGAAAATATATACATATATACACACACACATATATAAATTGATATATGTGAATACACACCCATATGAAACAGAGCAAAAAAGGAAAAATATGAAAAGCCAAGAAAGAGAGATAATTATCACCTACCACCACATTTCAGAATTTTAGTCTCAGGATTTAAGTTGAAAGATAAAATAAATATGAATAGGAAGGGCAGAGTTATACTCTGCCACTATTTTACAAAGGAGAAAAAGATAATAATAAAGTATATTTCAAACATATCTCCAAAAGGATGACTCTTTGAAGACTGTCAATTGCACCATACCCATATTTTATTAATATATGTTTACCATACCCTTCAGATAACTAAAATCAGGCTAAAAATCTGCACAAAACATAGTATATGCTATGATTTATTCAATAGGACTAAATCAAAGAAAGAAAATGTACAACTGTTTAGATTCACGAAATGAAAATTTTTATGAATAGTAGTTTTGTGAATCCCCTTATAATGACAATCATAGATACACAATCCACTCTTGCAAATATTTTATAATATCATTATATGTGTACAAATTAATTTGGCCTTTTGCACTGTTGCTGTCTTTTAGTTTCTTTCAAAGTCTCTTCTCTTAAGAAGTTGAAAGGGTGCAAGTACTTCCTTCTAGTCAAAAGATTTCAGAAATAATAAAAGCACAGCTAGTATTTATACTTAGTGCTTAGTGCAGAGTGTGATACTTTGTAAAGCAATTTCTATTTCAGTTCATGCTTACAAAAAAACCAAAGTCAGTATGATTTTTAGTCTTATTTTCCATATGTGAAAGAACCTATACATAACCAGCTGGAGATTCCAGGACTGGTAGGTGGCAAACCAGAGACTGTTTCCAGAACACATGAGGTTTACCACTGTCTGATCTCTTAATTTTATTGTTTACATGTTTCTAAAACAATGTTTGAGATAGCTGTAATATAGAAAGAGTTACCACTAAAACAAAACTAAAAAGAACACAATGAATGAATAAGAGAAAGAAAAATACAAGAAATTCAAAAGGAGTTAGCTATAGCCATTTAGCACAAACCAAAGCTCATAGATTTGTTTAAGTCAATGCTGAAATGGACATATCTAGTTCTTGTATCAGATAAAAGGATGCCTAATTTCATCCAGAAGTCATGTTCCTCAGCAAGTTTTTTAATTCTCCCCTCTAAGAAAGCCAGGCTTCCTTGGTAGTTCAGCTAGTAAAGAATCCACCTGCAATGCAGGAGATCCAGGTTCCATTCTTGGGTCAGGAAGATCCCCTGGAGAAGGGATAGGTTACCCACTCCAGTATTCATGGGCTTCCCTGGGGGCTCAGATGGTAAAGAATCCACCTGCAATGCTGGAGAGCTGGGTTCAATTCCTGGGCTGGGAAGATCCCCTGGAGACGGCATGGCAACCCACTCCAGTATTCTTGCCTGAGGAATCCTATGGACAGAGGAGTCTGGCAGGCTACAGTCCATGGACTCAGAGAGAGTCAGACATGACTGAGCGACTAAGGACAACCAGGAAAGCCAGAGGAAGAACAGTAAATTGTAACACTTTAAGATTATTGTAACTCTATTATGATTTAATAAAAATCTGAACTAAGGATCTGAATAGATGGCACTGCAAAAAAAAAAAAAAAAAAGACAAATTGGTAAATAAGCTCATCAAGTGATGCTCCAATGAGCCATAAGGGAAATACAAGGCAAATCCACAACCGGATACCACTTCACATCTGCTGGGATGCTGAGAACAGAAAAGACAGTAACAAGGGTTGGTGAAGACGTGGAGA
This sequence comes from Madoqua kirkii, assembly GCA_006408675.1. Taxonomy (NCBI): domain Eukaryota; kingdom Metazoa; phylum Chordata; class Mammalia; order Artiodactyla; family Bovidae; genus Madoqua; species Madoqua kirkii. Next base: position 21,206 of record SJYC01021744.1, on the reverse strand, counting down.
CACTGGAGTCCGCTGTGTCCACGTCCCTTCATAATTCCTGCGCTGAAATCCTAATGCCCAATGTGGCAGCCTGAGGTGTCAAGGCCTTTGGGGCGTGCTTAGGTTGTGAGGGTGGAGCTTTCACTAATAGGTTCTCATAGAAGAGACCCACAGGGGTTCCCCATCCCTTCCACCAAGTGGTGACAGGACAAGAAGGCATCTGTCAGCCAGGAAGTCGGTCCCAACCAGCCATCAGGCCAAATCTGCTGGCACCATGGTTCGAGACCTCTCAGCCTCCAGAACTGTGGGAAATAACTTTCTGTTGTGTATAAGCTACCTGATCTGTGGTATTTTATTATAGCAGGCTGGATAAGATTGAGTCCTCACCTCACTATAAGATGGTGAATTGCTTTAGAAAATAGCTTCTCAAAGGGTTATACATAAAGTTACCACATGAACTAGCAACTCCAGTCTGTCGTACACCTCAGAGAAATGTATACATATGTGCACACAAGAACTTGTACTTGGATGTTCACAACAGCATTATTCATAATAGTCACACAGTAGAAACAAGCTAAACGCCCATCAACTGACAGAGAGATGAAACATAGTGTATCCATATAACAATTGTCAGTAATAAACTGATGTAGTGATGCACGCTACAACAGGATTAAACTTGCAAACATTTGGTTAAAGGAAAAGAAGCCAGTCACAAAGGACACATACTGTATGATTCCATTTATATGAAATACCTAGAAAGGCAAATCCATAAAGACGAGTGGTTGCCAAGGGCTGAGGAAGAGGACAGAGGGATGCAGGGAAAGGGGGTATTCTTTTTGGGTGATAAAAACTTCTAGAATTGATCAAAACTGAGTTTCACGAACACTATCATGAGGCGTTAATAACTATCATCTTCAAGCATAAGAGAGTCTCATAAGGTGGAACTACAATGACTATCCAGTTGCATTAGGGATAGCTTCAAGGCTGAACGAATTAATAATTATTATTTAAACTTTTTTGAATCTTGGAGCCTTCGAGTATGTGTTGAAAGCTTTGAACAAGGTAAGTATGGTGTTACCCTGAGGAATGCAATTAATGGCACAGACATTAGAGAAGGATCATCCATGACTGCAATCAAACAAGACAAAAACAAAATTACTCTTTAATCCTGCCTGAACAGAAAATCTCACCAGGAAAGAAGGGGAAAGCTATGTGACCACAAAAATGACCAAACACCCTCCTCTCCAGGTTAGCAAGAATGACTAGTGCTTCCTCTCCAAGGACTCTAGTCAGTTCCTCTGGCTTCTGGAGTAAAAATGAAGATGCCTAATAGCCAAATGGCCTCTGCTTTCTAACAGCACCCATCCAAAAACAAACCCTCCAATTCCTCTAAACCTCTCTAAAAATCACCTTACCCAAATCCTAAAATAAGCTCTACCCGAGTCCCTCTTTTCTGAGACTCTCTGTTCAGTAGTAAGCCCAACTGGGCAAAGATGTGTTTCTGATGGTATTTGGTTGATTAGAATCAACATATCTAAAATATTTATACTGTGTTAATAAACACATGTATATAATTTATGTACATAACTTCAATTCTAACTGAAATATGCATATATACACACACATTACATATATAATAATTACGCTGATGAACAGGATGGATACACACCACAATATTAAGTGTAGTTATTTCTGAATATTGGTATGACTGTTTCCCTTTTTGTTTTCTGTATTTTATATTTTCCTTCAAATACTGCATATAATTTAAGAAGGTAGGAGGGGAAGAGAAAAGAAAAACTCTCCCAAAAGAATGTTTTAAGAGAGGAATTGTTTTAAGGAATGTTTAAGGGAGGAATGTTTTAAGAGAGATTTAAGGAGAATCTCTTAAATCTCAGAGTGGTTGTCAATGTATAAGGCTTTCAATCTTTAGCCTATTACAAACACTTGTGATGCTCACTGAAAATAAGGATTCCTGAGCTTCATCCTTGGAGTGGGCGCCAGAATCTGTAGGTCACACACCAGGTGATTCTCATCCACAAGGTCTGAGGAACCTTGAAACACTCAGCTTTGGGGACAAACTAGAACTTGAAAGATGTACAGATTAACAGAAGAAGGAGAAGACTACATAGGCTAAAGAAGAAGAATGAGGAGCCTGAAACCATGAAACTTCATTTGCCATGGAGAGGGAGAGGGAGGCACCCGAGGCTCTCAATAAACCTGATTTGATCCACCTGACAAAACTGTGGGCTCCTTTAGCAAACAGCTGGACACTTGGCAAGTTTGGAAACATAAGGTGGGCAGTATGTGATTTCACTCAAATTCCCCACCCACATTGTTGACATCAATCAGCAATTCACTGGTTCTTCAATTTATATCCACCTGCTTTCCTAACATTTCCACCAGCAGTTTTCCCTCTTTTGACCCTATTAAATCTTTTCTACCCTCCCAGGAACTCATTCTCATATCTGTGTCTATACTGCCTAGTATAGGCAGCTGAAAATCTACCGCCAGCCAACAAAAAAACATGGAAAACAAAATTAAGCTTAAAAGCCCCTTGAAAGTGGAAGTCGCTCAGTCATGTCTGACTCTTTGTGACCCCATGCCTATACAGTCTATGGAATTCTCCAGGTCAGAACACTGGAGTGGGTAGCCTTTCCCTTCTCCAGAGGATCTTGCCAACCCAGGGATCGAACCCAGGTCTCCCGCATTGCAGGTGGATTCTTTACCAGCTGAGTCACAAGGGGAGACACAGAAGCCTACTGAGCATCTATACAACACAAGATTATAAGTCACTTTTCAGTGTCATAACCTTTTCTTCTTTTTAAGGAAAAGGACTTTCTTATGAGCAATCTGACCTCACACCTGTGTCAAGAAACTTAAGTGGGAAAGTGTTCCCACCTTTAACTATTTAAAAGAAAACGTTTATAATCAAAATGAATAAGCTTTTGTCTACAATATGCAATAAAATAACTTTACAGCTAAAAGAGACTTCAAAGTACAAACTTTCATTTTATTGATGACTGCTTCTTCTCCAATGAGGACTCTAGTCTGTTCCTCTGGCTTTTGGGGTAAAAATGAAGATGCCTAATAGCCAAATTGCCTCTGCTTTCTCACAGCACCCAACCAAGAACAGACCCTTCACTTTCTTTAAACATCTCTAAAAATCACCTTACCCAAATCCTATAATAAGCTCTACCTGACTCCCAGCTTGAGCTTGTTTCACAGCTTGTTAGCACTAAAACGTACCCCCAAATTATTTTTTAGCTGAAAATTCCCCTTAATATTTTATGTCCCTTAAAATAGGTAACAGTACATTTTTTTTTGAAAGTGACAGATTTCCCATTGGCAGTAAAATTTTCAATTAACAGAGAAATACTACTTGATGTTAAATCAGTTTAATACACATGGAAGGATGTTAACATGTCCTCATCCTAAGCTTACTGGAGTAGTTAATTTCAGGTGTCAAACAAAAACTTCCAAGTACACAAGGTTAGTGATGAACTAAATGGAAACCTAAAATGCAGTTCCTATAAAATCAAGAATTTACTCTAGAGGTTTCCTATTCCACTGCAATACTATTATGCATAAAGAATAAATTTAGGGCTTGTAAATGGTCAGAAACATAAGCCACTTTCAGGTGATTTGGAGTAGTTTTAAGAAAACCCACATTCCATAAACCAAATGCTGTGTCTGATGAACTCATTGCACACTTAGAAGTATTCTCAAGCAAGAATGCCTTTTTGGTAGGTTATTGTCAAAAGTTTTATTTTAACAAACTGAGACTTTAATTAAAAAAAAAAAAACCACAAGTATACTTTCTTCTTTTCATGGGTTTGAGTTAATACTTCAATTGTGATAGTGTGGGCAGAACACGCTTCAGAGTCAGATTAATCTCCATTCAACAACCTACATTTGATACATTCATACATTTCTTTAGGCTTTGCATCCTTATACATAAAACAGAGGTAACACAAACTTTACCATTAGAAGTCCTATCAGAAGAATTTAGGAGAGACTGCATATACGCAGAAGGAAAGAAATACTGGTGGCAAAATTCCACAAGGAGTGAAGTGTCTTTTGATTAGGGTAAGGGACAACTGGAAAACAGATACGGAATATAAAATTGTTCTGTGTAATAAAGAAAGAATTGATTTCACAGGTGGCTGAAAGAGAAGGACAGAAGGGACCCTGAGGCAGAGAAACGCCGGAGAGGAAAGGGAAGGACGACACAGCAAAACAGAGGAAGGCTGTGACACCCAATGGAAAGAAGTGGCAGTAAGAAGTTCCCTGTGGCCAACCAATCTCTTAATAAAACAAAGCTAACATGCATTCTAACGTCTCCCTACTCTTATAGCTAATGTATTGATGTATCTGCTGCAATTACTGACCCCTCCCTCCAACAGAAAGGAACAAGTCTGTTGGATGAAAAAAATCTTGTCTAAAGCTGTCTTGGGCAGACAAGGGTCTCCTACGAAGCAGTATTTTGAGGAAAACAAGAAATGTGGGCTATGTTCCAAATTTGAACTTACACAAGGTGATGAAAAGGGAACAGCTAGCTATAAGAGATAAGACAACAGCAAGCTGGAGAATTCAGCAGAAACAGAGGTGTCTGGAAGGAAATGAAACCCCCGAGATAGAGGCGGATAGAGGTAACAGGCAGAGTTCATTTTATTTGAATATTATGGGACTAGGCTGTGAGGTAGGGAAACCAGGCTAACTTCTGGCTACATGTAATGTCAGCTCCCTTTCCTTCTGAGGAATGAATAACGTTTCATACAGATACACCTGTTTTCATGCTTCTTATAACTATCACGGAGAAGGGAATGGCAACCCACTCCAGCACTCTTCCCTGGAGGATCCCATGGACAGAGAAACCTGGCAAGGCTAAAGTCTAGTCCACGGGATTGCAAGAGTCGGACACAACTTAGCGACTAAAACACCTCCACCACAACTATCACAGAAAAGAGGCTAACTTTTTAAAATGATACTAAACTAGCATGACATTTCATTTTATCCAATATAGTGGACTAAGACTGACTGACTGATGTGGGGAGGGGAGGAAAAGCAGACACTTGTCAAAAACCACTTACAACTTCAGTATAACTAGGAGATCAAAGATTCTCCAACACGTCAGATGGGGCAAAGCCGTGATTTTGAGGAAGGAAAATGAGCAGTTTGGGCGAGGAAGTCAGAAAGTTAGAAGCCTTAAAATCATCTCCGCAGTAAGACTGCTCAGGTCAGTTCCCTTCTGAAATATTCTGGCAACAAAGTGGCCTTTGCAAATAAATGACTAATTACTATGCTACTTTATGTTAACGAAAAAGGTTAGACATTTATGTGCAGAAATTCGAGAGGCTTAACTAAAAGACTCTTGCATTTTTTTTCAAATTGTACCAAAAAAGAGTAATAAAGGACAGACTACAGGCGAGCTCCCGGTAAACAGGTGCTGCAGGGCTGTGTTGCCGCTCACTTCTCTAGAGAACGCTCCCGGCCCTGCGGGGAATCGAGTCCGGCAAGGCACGGTCCCTCGCAGCGGTTATAACGGCACAGGTGCCCGCAACTGTTCCATTTAAAACGCCCAAATAGAAACGTAGTGTATCTCGGATTCAAACCAACCAAGGGAGTCTTTGTTAAATTATAATTCCCTTACTACTACCTAGAAGCAGAGAGTGAAGGGAGCCGCGTGAAATTCACAAGGGAGCTTCCCACAGGCTCTCGCGTCTCCCGAGCTCCGTCAGCTTCGCACAGAGTCGCGTCTACAGAGACTGAGACTTCACCCACGAGCAACCCAGCAGGAAGGAGACCCGACACGCAGTTTGACCGCCCTCGGCGGCGCCCCACCTCTCTGGGGCTCGCTCATGGATGGATGTCGCAGAGCTAAGCCCTACGTCCTCGCCTGACCCCTTTCCCCACGGGGAGCCAGCCTCCCTGCCTTCGGCCAGCAGCCGTGTCCCCCCGCTTATACCTTGACTCGGGATTCTTGCTCCGGCTCGTCCTGTCCTGGCGGGCTGGCTGGGGACTCCCGGGAGTCTGCGCTGCGAGGCGCGGACGCCCGGGCCGCTATTTGTAAACAAGCTCCACGTGCGGTCGCCCTGCCCCATTCGCATCCCGCTCAAAGCACCCGAGGCTGCGCAGCTTTCCCGCGAGCCCTCCGAGGGTGCGATTTTTATTCCCGGTAAGAGTGGGGAGAAGCCTCGCCCACAGAGCCGGGACACTGGGAAAAGGGCTAAGACAAGGTGAGCCTGCAACGCTCCCTGCTGGCGGGCGAAGCAGTTTGCAGGTTGGAGCAGCCCGGCCCTTAGGAGAAGCCACGCGACGCCCTGAGACTCTAAGGAGATTGGGCCCGCCTCCGCCCACCCTCCCGCCCGAGACCCCGCCCCCGAGACCCCGCCCCCTGGCCGCGCGCGCTCGCTCGCGCAGGCCCCGCCCCCTCTCCGACACAACGTTCCTGCGGGGGCGCGCGCGTGTCCCCTAATCCCCCGCCTTCCGGCTCCGGCGGCGACGCTCGCTGCTTGCCGCCGCCGCGCCGCCGGTGTCAGCCTCCCTCGGGAGACTCCATTTGCTCTCAGATTGGTCTGGTTTCAGGCGGAGAGCAATGCCCCCGGCCCGCGGACTGGTGTCCCCCGGGCCAAGCACCTTCTCCCTCGCTGGCTGGCTTCGGTGGTGACATCCTGGCTGCTGGCGACCACGGAGGAATCCGGGCTCCCTCTCCATGATCAAAGACGTCCCGCGTTTCTGCGGGGAAAGGCCCTCGCTAACAAGGCTGCTCTCTGACCTCTTAATTTCAGGAGGTAGGCAATTCAGGTCCCACTCCTTGACACTGTGTGCGTAATGCCCCAAAGCAGTGTTTGTTGTATTTAGCCATCACATTCATAGGAGGCGTTAATTTTTTCAACACAGTTGCTGGATAGGTGTGGGTAATGCCACAGACCCTGATATTGAACGAAAAATGTTTTTGGTATTTTCCTTTAGGTTTTCGGAGACTTGGAGTGCCTATACAGCCCCCGACAGGAACTGCTTCTGTTGGCCCATCGAGGATCATCTTTCACCAGGATTATCGTAACATCTTCACTGAGCCTTCCACCCCATACTTTCTACCATGAGTCCTGGTTTCTGCCAATGAAGTGTTTTTTTTTTTTTTTTTTTTTTAATGCTTTCTATTTTAATCATGTGACACCACTTCTGGTCAGCCTTTTCCCTTTTCAGTTGCCAAACACATTAGGTAGAAGTTTGTGTCCTGTTAAAGTACAGAGTTTCTTGCTTGTCCACTCTCTTGTTTGCACTGCTCACTTCTGTTCAGCTTGCCTTCTCCTGCTTGCCTATGATTTCCATAATCACTCTCTTGTGTAACCTGTAGCAGTCTTGCCTGGGGAGGCAGCATTCCGTACAGTGCACTGCCTGACAAGGACAGCAGTCAGGGGGTGAGTTTTCCCATTATAATTTCCTCCTAAGTTTGCAAGTCCTGTCTTAAAAATTTTGTTCCCTAGCACACTTCTCCAAATTCGTCCACCAGTGTCTTAGTTCCTTTAACATAGAGCCTCACCCATAGGATGGCAAAAACAAGTACACAATAGGACTGTTTTAGAGACCTTGCTAATACAGTATGGGTTGTCATCACCACTGAGATCACAGTTCATGAAAAGATCTTAAACTTAGGAGAAGCAAAATAGAAGACAGGATTAATTGGAGCTAGTCTTTGTTGTTTTAAGTTTGTAAATTTTAAAAGAGCAAAGTGGAGAGAGTCACATAGGCTTGGCCTGGAAATTGGCCAACACGTTGTCCATCTAGGTCCCAGTGGGGCAGGAAAGGGATCTTAAAACACCATTTTTTAAATCTCATTGTGTCCAAATCTAACTTGTTAAAGATCTTATTGTAGTAATCCTCTAAAATATTAGATACAATGTTGGGGAAACGAAAGCGTGTGGTGTTGACAATTAAGGACAAGCTTGACATTATTAAGAAATTGGAGGAGGGCATCTCTTTCAAAAAGCTTTCTGTGGTATATGGAATTGGTGAATCCACAGTTCGTGATATTAAAAAGAACAAAGAAAGGATAATAAACTATGCCAACAGTTCAGATCCTACAAGTGGGGTATCCAAACGTAAATCTATGAAGTCATCCACATATGAAGAACTTGACAGATTATGATAGAGTGGTTTAACCAACAGAAAACAGATGGAATTCCAGTGTCGGGAACGATTTGTGCAAAACAAGCCAAGTTCTTTTTTGATGCCCTGGGGATGGAAGGTGATTTTAATGCATCCTCTGGCTGGCTGACTCGATTCAAGCAGCGCCATGGTATTCCAAAGGCTGCTGGTAAAGGAACAAAATTAAAAGGAGACGAAACTGCTGCCAGTGAGTTCTGTGGTAACTTTCAGGCATTCATTGAGAGAGAGAATCTACAACCAGAACAAATTTATGGTGCTGATCAAACTGGATTGTTCTGGAAATGTCTGCCATCAAGGACATTAGCTCTTGAAACTGAGCAGAGTTCTTCTGGTTATAGATCAAGCAGAGAGAGAATCATTATTATGTGTTGTGCAAATGCCACTGGTTTACACAAACTTAATCTTTGTGTTGTGGGAAAAGCAAAAAAACCTCGTGCATTCAAAGGAGCTGACCTTTCAAACCTTCCTGTCACTTATTTCAGTCAAAAAAGTGCATGGATAGAACATTCTGTTTTCAGACAGTGGTTTGAAAAATACTTTGTGCCACAGGTACAGAAACATTTGAAATCCCAGGGGCTTCTAGAAAAAGCAGTGCTCCTTTTGGACTTTCCTCCAGCACATCCAAATGAAGAACTGTTGAGTTCAAATGATGGCAGAATAATTGTGAAATATTTACCACCAAATGTCACAAGTCTCATTCAACCTATGAGCCAAGGAGTTCTAGCCACAGTAAAAAGATACTACCGAGCAGGACTTCTCCAGAAATACATGGATGAAGGAATTGACCCCAGAATGTTCTGGAAGAACTTGACAGTGTTAGATGCAATTTATGAAGTGTCAAGAGCTTGGAACATGATAAAGTCAAGCACCATAACCAAAGCGTGGAAAAAACTTTTCCCTGGCACTGAAGAGAATTCAGGCATGAACATTGATGAAGGAGCCATTTTAGCAGCTAACTTAGCAACAGTTTTACAGAACACAGAAGACTGTGAACATTTGACCTTGAAAATATTGATCAGTGGTTTGACTCTCGGAGTAATGATTCAAGCTGTCAGGTTCTAACTGACAGTGAAAGTGTGGAGGATCAGGCCAGGCCTGCCGAGACCAAGCCTTCCAGTAAGACTAGAAAAACAGAACCGAATCCAGAGAAGCATATTAGCCATAAAGCTGCACTTGAATGGACCGAAAATTTACTAGATTATCTAGAACAACAAGATGACATGCTTCTGTCTGATAAACTGGTATTGCGAAGGCTTCGAACCATAATAAGAAGAAAACAGAAGATCCAGAATAACAAAAGTCATTAATAAGGCTCTTAAGAGTTTCTGTGTATTTGCATCTTTGTGACTTCATCGGCAGTGGAACTTAATTTCTTATTTGAAGTGCTGTGGATTTCAAAGCCAAATGCATTTTATAAATGACTTTAGAATTAGATGCCATTTTGGATTACGTAAATTACTGCACTTGAATGTCGATTCTAGGAAGTTGACATGTACCTTGTTTGTCTACTGTTCCTAATCTGTATTGTACTAATTTAGATCATAAGGTACCTGAGGCCAGGGCGCCTGTGTCTGTTTTGTGCCTGAATGTCATTGTCTAATAGAGGACCACGCACACTGTAGGCAATCAATAAACCTTTCTTAAATTGAAGTTTTATGACTTTCTCTGAACTTCAGTTTCCAAACTGAAATACGTTATGTGTGTGTGGGGGGGGTAAGTTTCCATGTCTATGATTTTTTCTACCTGCTTGAAATTGTAGAACTCAGCAAAGATTATACTTGAAGTACATGTCTTTCACTGTGAAAGCAGAGAACTTAAGGGAAATAGTTTAAAGCCTGAAATATGGCATTCTGTACCGACAGTATTTGGACAGCCAGCAGTTTAGATTAGCTGTCTGAGTATAATGATGAAAAAAGAAAATCAGGTTAAAACGTCCTCAGGGAAAGGGCTTGCACTTCACTTTTATTTCATGTGACAGTGGGGAGAGTTCCTTCATAGCTGTGGAAAGAATGCCATCATCTTCCAGAAAAATAGATTTCATTTTCCAGATCATAGCTGTTAGAAGAGAGTGAGGGTTAAATTGTATTATCTGTCATTTTGATCCTTTATTAGTAGAGATATGTCAGTAGTTTTTAATAAGCTATTTGATATAACACTTTAAAGCTTCCCAGTTCATCGTTTGCATTCCCCATAAGAATTAATACTGGGAATATAAGCAAACATCGCATTTGTGGGACCATCACATGAACAATGGATTGACATTAAATCAAACCTGAGAAACAGCCTATACTGCTGAGGGACCATGGGCAAGTTACTTAACCCATCTGTAAAACAGGAATAATACCTGCCTGCAGGAGTTTTTGTGAGGAGTACATAAGTTAATAAATGGATTTTAAAGTCATAGAGACTTAGAAAAGGACCTAGCTCAGAATAAGTTCTCGGAGTGTTAGTTAGCTACTATTACTGAGTTGCAGGAATAATGAGTTTCAGAAATGTGCTTAGCGGATCCCTTATGTAGCTACATTTTAAAAGGAGGTGAGTTAAAAGAGATGCAAGTGACTACATTCAGGTGAAATACAATCATAATGTATTTCAGTGAAAACTGGAATGTTAATCCAATTTAGAAGTCATTTCCTGACCATCTACTGCTAGGCACAATGGGGTAGGCAGGCATATTTAAGACATCTTAGTTTGAATTATAAAAGGAAATGGGAATGGAATTATAGTTTCTTTGCTCCAGGCCTGCTAATAACATACATAGTGGCTTTGTTCATAGAATCTGTTACTAATGTTGGCCTTATTCACTGAAGTAATGAAATATCTCTAAAGCAGATAAAATAGCAGTTAGCAGAAGACTTAAAGTATCAAACTAAACTAACAGATCAGTAGAACATCAGAGCAAAAGAAATGTCACAGGAGACTTTACAGTAATTAGGTTCAGCCACATATAGGGAAGTTTGTTGGGATTGATTTGAGATTTTAGAAGCTCTGACAGTCTGTCATGAGGATTGTTAGAGCTCAGTATTCTGCCTTTGGACAAGCAGAAATTTTAAGGTCGAGAGAGGCCTTTTCAGACAACCTCTAAGAAGATATTTTCTTTGAGAGAATTCATACATTATTATTAATATATACTTCATCTTCTAAAAAGGCCTGAGGAAATGAAACTTTATGCAGATAAGCCCTGAAGCTGTTTGTCTTCATGGAGGCAAACAGATTCTGAAACCTGGAAATGACGTTTGAATACTGCTTTGCATTTTTCACACAAGGAGCTTTTTTGCTAACAAAAACTTATCAGACTTTTTTGAATCACGACATTGAAATGGTTTAATTCTGTTTTATCATAATAATGATAATAAATGGTGCATTCTAATTCCATAATTAATTGTAATTCAAAAAAGTTTTTCCTTTAGCAGGTATTGTATTAATTATATTCTCTAGGACAACACATTGTGTTACGTTGGTTCACCCATGCCCCTAATGTGTATCCTAGTTTAAGAAGCCCAGAAATAATGTGCTCTCATTTGACTTTGTGCACTGTAAAGAAAAATATCCACAAATTTATTTTTAAATAAATTTATAAATGGAAGTTGATATATTTTCCATTTATAAAAGTGCTTATTTTTTTAGAGGATTTGTAAGACTAACAGAACTCAGACCAAATGGAAAGTGTTTGGCAACTGTGAGTATACTTTAAAAAAAATTGTGTAGTGGTAATATTTACTATTACATAATTCAATTTCAGAGAATAATATAGGAGTTGACTGGAAATCTTTTGAGTGCTCGGTAAATACAATCAAGTTGGCAAGGCCCAAATCAGTGCCACAGTCAATTCAAGCAGAATTATAGGATTATAATGGCACTCTTGTTCTGGGATTCTTTTTTGTTTTCAATCTAGTTTCAGTCTGAACTCTCTGGTCACTTCATTATGCATTTTCCCGACTTAGTAAGATCATGGACTAAGTGGCACAGCAGACATGAAGCAGGGCACAGCTATTTAGGCCATGATCTCAGAGACCCTCTGCGTCCAGTGCTGTGGCCAGAGCCACACAGCATACTACAAATAAAGCGAGGACTTGCATTCCAAATTTAGCCTGCCTTCATGAGTACTAGGTCCACTTACTAATACTTTCACAAAGTTGACCTTTTCTCATTTAAACATATGCTTTAGCTCCATCCTAAGCAAAATCATAGGTCTTATGTGCCAGTTGCAGTTTCTTTCTAGTTCAGATAAATGTAAACTTAAAAATAACCATCTGTAACCCCAGATTATCTTATATGTATCATTGGCACACTTTGTGAAGAGCTTCCCTGGTGGCTCAGTGGTAAAGAATCTTCTGCCACTGAAGATGTGGGTTCCATCCCTGATCCAGGAAGATCCCCTGGAGAAGGAAATGGCAACCCACCTCAGTATCCTTGCCTGGGAAATCCCATGGACAGAGGAGCCTGGCGGGCTACAGTCCATGGGATCACAAAGAATTAGATATGACTTAGCGACTGAGTAACAACAGTGTGAAACTCTAGCCAAGCAGAATGAGGGTGATTGTTGTTATATGGTAGCTAAGTTGTGTCCGATTCTTTGTGACCCCATGCTTCTCTGTCTTCTCCTTAGGTAACCTTGACAACTTTCCACACCTCTCTGAACCCCAAGTTTGTTCATATGTAAAAGGGTTGCAGGCTAAATGGGCACACTCCAAGCATTCATAAACACCACTATTAGGCACCTAGGGCTGTTCATTGACAACCCCTGGTCTCTAGGCTTGGCCTGGAGAATGGTGGCTCTGTGCAGACCTCCAGGAGGCCTGAGCATCCTTGTTGAGGTCTAGGGACTGCCTTATCATGGGGAATGTTCACTGGGGTGCCTGTACAAGGGAGAGGGCAGTGCTGACTTCCTCAGAGCCTTAAGAATACAGTGTGTGCCATCAGTCACCATAAGGCCTCATCCCAGCAGTCCAAACATGGGGATGGCGGGGGAGTCCCTGCTTTAGCAGTGGCCTGGGATAACAGGGCTCACAGAGAAATGGGTTCTTCCAAGCAGCTGAAGGCATCCTTGTGAGATGATGAGCTTGTATGCTAAAGGCAGAAATGCAAACTGCTTGTGTAAATGGGTAACCTGGAGGAGCAGACTGGCACCCAGTCAGGAAGCAGCACTATCAGCACAGGCCCCCACGTAACGATGAGTCCAGGGTCACTGGGCCTGGTTTGCTCAGCAGCATCCCTGGTTTATGTGATTGTCCGGTGTGTTACAAGGCCCTTTTTACTCTCAAATGTCCCAGCTTAGAAGAGAAATTAGATGATTTCCCTACCAAGACCCTGAGAAGGGGTTTTCACCTGCCCCAGGTCACACAGTCACTAGGCAGCCAAGAAGCTGCTTCTCTCAGCTCTGGCAGTGTTGCCTAGTGGTCACGGGTAGGGGCTTCCTCCAGACTGCACCTCCGAGGGCTGGATGGCAATCCCAATCCCACTCCATGCTCGAGGCCAACCCAGCACCTGCTTGCTTGATACAGGTGGGAGGACCCTTACTGAGATTCTGTCTCCTGGAGGATAAGGAGTGTTCCCAGTTCATGTCCTGAGTGTCTACTATGTACCAGGCATGTGTGATCCTTCATACCAATTTGGGGATGTATAATACCCCTTTCAGAGGGAGTTCTCAAAGGAAGCTGGCAGAAACCCAACCAAACACTGCTATCTGAGACAAGGACAGGGATCACAGCACTTGCAGGAAGCGGAGTCCTCTTTACACCCCCATTACCCCCTTGGATATCCAGATTGCAGGAATCTATGGGGCTTTCTGCCAAGGCCTTCCTTAAAACCACCTTTAGCTGAGTGTGTGTCATTCCAGAGAATGCACCACCATCATCATTCCCCAGGCAGCTGCATATCACTGTAAATCTATCGGGCTCAGAAAAATCCTTCAATGTAGCTCCATGCAACTGACAGGTACAGTCATCATGAGGGCATCTTTTAAATTTTCTTCTGATCAAAAGATCAGATCTGGGGGAAGAAGTAGATCCAACCATGCCTCCTTCCTTTTTTTACCAGAATGGTCAACATCCTTTCTACATGGAAATCACTGGGGGTGGGGGGCACTGGAGCTCATTCTTGTTCCTGACTTTACTCTTCCTCGTGGTCTAGGTTGCCCCAAACTTGTCTGGTTTGTGTATGCATGTCAAGAGAGTACTTGTTTAGTATATTTAGGAAGCCAGAAACAAAAGGTGCTATAAATGTATAATGAAATGTGTAAGGCATACTGTCTTCCACATTTTTTGGTTAACCTAAAGATGGATATGAACATACTTCGTATAGTTCCTTTGTGGAATTTTAGTTGTAATTTATGAATATCCCTAGAACTTCAAACATAGATCTTTGAGTGTTTATTTCCATAGTGACTCTGTAATGAATGGCTAATATCACCGTAGCTAATTAAATCACTGGGGGATATGATATGTTAGACTTACTATACAGATGTTAAAGAAATCAGTGAGATTTTGGAACATTTAATGTTTTTCTTGAAGAGAAAAAATTGCCTGTAACACTCAGCTTCATTAATGTGTGAAGTAACTATCAAGAGTGCTTTTATTCCCAAGAAAAACCTTAATAGCTGAACTTAAAACCAAATCATGTGTAATTTCTTCTAAGACCAACAAATACCCAATTCTTTCCTACATTTCAGAATATATTGATCATCTGGAACTTACTTACCAAGAAAACACAATTACCTTTGAACCTAAGAAAAGAAAACCTAAGAAAATTTTTTTAGTCCATTGAAGCAATTGATTTTTTTAAAAAAGTCATATAACAGAATAAAATCTTAAAGATACTATTTTTTTCTAAATGAGAAATGCATATAAACTTGCTGTGTTAATTTATTTTGATAGAGAACCCAGATTTTTTAGATTAATTTTTTGGCTTTAAAAATGTAACTTAAAAGATGAATTCAACAGGAGTGTTGATAATCTATGTGATCTAATCCAAACTAACATATTGTAAGCTGTTTCAATGTTATAATCATGACACAAAGCTGACTCACAAAGTTTGGTTGTTTTCTTTTTTTAAAATTATTGTTATTGTTGGACAATTTGTAGGGAACAGTATTTCCATTTTTTGATTTTTGTTTCCCCAAAAATCAGATTTTGGGGGCCATTTGCTAACTTATTTTAGTGTTTAGGGGAGTTTGTATCTCCCCTCATTGCATTAATAAGATATTTTACCTTACCATATGAAATACCTAAATTATTTTCTATAAAAACTAGAAAACGAAGGGTTTTCTGCTGCACTACACAAATATTCAGTACCATAAACTATACTCTCCAATTAAATTGGCACAATATGTAATAAAAATGTTTCCACCATGAGAAAAACTACTGTATTTCACTGATTCTAAAGATGAACATTTTAATACCTGCAAAACTGGGATACTTCTTACAATCAATCATGTCTTACAGTTAGTTGACAGCATTTGTATTTCTTAGTGGTATGTAAAATAATTATATCTTTTAGGTTGTATGAATTATAAAATTGTAGAGAACTGATATCATTTGTTCCTTAAATATTTGGTATTATTCACCAGTGAAACTATCTGGGTTTGGTGCTTTCTGTCTTGGAAAGTTATCAACTATTTATTCAACTTCTTTGATCAATGTAGGCCTATTCTCCTTGTATGAATTTTGGTAAATGTGTCTTTCAAAGAATTGCTCCATTTTATCTAAGTTACCAAATTTGTGAATATAGAATCTGTTCATAATATTCCTTTATTATCCTTTGACTGTCCATGGGTTCAGTGGTAAATGGTACCTCTTTCATTACTGATATTATTTGTGTCTTTTTTCTTTTTTTTCTTTTTACCCTGACTAGAGGTTTATCCATTTATTTGCCCTTTTCAAAGAATGAGCTTTTAATTTTGTTGATTTTTCTCTATTTTCTCCTGCTTTCAATTTCTTTGATATTTTTTCTTCTTAATTTGGACTTAATCTATTCTTCTTTCTCCAGTTTCCTAAGTTGGATGATTGATTTTGGCTCTTTTTTAAAAATTTTTAATGCATTTAATACTATACATTTTTCTCTAAGTACTACTCTTGCTGCATCCCACAAATTTTGATGTCTTTTTTTTCAGTTAGTTCAAAAAGTGTTTTAATTTCCAGAGATTTCTTCTTTGATTTTTGTATTATTTATGTGCGCTGTTTAATCTCCAAATATCTCAGGATTTTCTAGCTATGTTTCTGTTAATGATCTCTCATCTAATTTCATTGCTGTCTGAGAGCATACTTCTTATGATATCTGTTCTTTAAAATTTGTTAAAGTTTGTTTTATGGCCTAAAGTATGCTCTAACTTGGTAAATCTTCCCTTTGAGTTTAAGAAGACCATGCATTCTACTGTTACTGGATGCAGTATTCCGTAAATGTCAGTTGGATCCACTTGATGGATGATACTATCCTGTTCAATTTTATCTTTACTGATTTTCTGTGTCCTGGTTCTGTCAGTAACTGAATGAGTGATATTGAAGTCTCTAATAGTGAATTTGTGAGTAATCTTTGAATTAAATAATGAATTTTTGCAGTTCTAACAGATTTTGTCTCATATGATCTTATTCCTGTTTATTAGGCACATACATTTTAAAGATCATAATGTCTTTCTGGAAAACGGACCCCCTGTCATTTTGGTGTCGCAAAGAGTCAGACATGACTACGCCTGAACATTACACAACACTTCTCTGTCACTTACAGTTTTCATTGCTTTGTTTGAAATTCAGAGATAGTCCATCTTTCTTTTGATTAATACTGGCATAGTATATATTTCTTTATACCTTCACTTTTAATGTTTGTGTCTTCATACCTAAAGTAGGTTTCTTGTAGACAGCATGTAGTTGGGCCTTGCTTTTTTATCCACTCTGACAGTTCTTATCTTTCAATTAGTGTATTTAGGCCACATTCATTTAAAGTGATTATTGATAAAGTTTGATTAGTGTAAACCATACTTGTGACTTTTCTATTTGTTTCTTTATTACTTTCCTCTATTCATCTACCTTCTCTGGTTTAATTGATCATTATAATGACCCCATTTTCTCTCTTATCTTAGCATATAAATTACAACTTCCCTTTTAAGTAGTTACCCTAAAGATTATAATACACATTTATAACTACCACAAGTCTGCTTTCAAATAACAGTATACCACCACTTCATGGGCACTTCAAATACCTTATAACAGAGTAGTCCCAAATCTTCCCTCCCATTCCTTAAAGCACTGTTACCATTTATTTCACTTATCCATAAGCTTGTTGTTGTGCAGTCACCCAGTCATGTCTGAGTCTTTGCGATCCCATGGACTGCAGCATGCCAGGCTTCCCTGTCCTTCACTATCTCCTGGAGTTTGCTCAAACTCATATCATTGAATTGGTGATGTCATCCAACCATCTCATCCTCTGTCGTCCCCTTCTCCTCCAGCCTTCAGTCTTTCCCAGCATCAGAGTGGGCTCTTCACGTCAGATGGCCAAAGTATAGGAGCTTCAGCATCAGTCCTTCCAATGAATATGCAGGGTAGATTTCCTTTAGGATTAACTCGTTTAATCTCCTTACTGTCTAAGAGACTCTCAAGAGTCTTCTCCAACAACAGACTTCAAAAGCATCAATTGTCCAGCGCTTATCCTTCTTTATGATCCAACTCTCACATCTGTACATGACTACTGGAAAAACCGTAACTTTGACTATATGGACCTTTGTCAGCAAAGTGATATCTCTGCTTTTATCATAGCTTTTCTTCTAAGGAGCAAGCATCTTTTAATTTTATGTCTGTGGTCACCTTCAGTGATTTTGAAGCCCAAGAAAATAAAATCTGTCAATGTTTCCATTTTTTCCCCATCTATATACCATGAAGTGATGGAACTGAATGCCATGATATTAGTTTTTTGAAGCATAGCTTATCCATAAGTTATGATCATGAAATATTTTATTGCTGTTATTCTTTAAACAAACTGTTATCTGTTAGATTAATAAAGAATAAGAAAAAGAAAAGATTCCATTTAACTTTCATTTATTCCTTTTTTAACACTCTTTGCAATATATGTATGTATGTATATATGAGTTTTTGACATATTTTCTTCTCTCTGAAGCTAGCGACAATTTCCCTCAATTTTTGTCTGAGAAAGTCTCTTTTGACTTTTGAAGGCAGTTTTACTGAATACAGAATTCTAAGCAGCTGATTTTTCATTCTTTAAAAGCAAAGTATTTTACTCTAGCCCCTTCTTGGTTCCGTGGTCTTTGAAAAGTGAAAGTGAGGTCACTCAGTTGTGTCTGACTCTTTGCGACCCCATAGACTGTAGCCTTCCAGGCTCCTCTGTCCATGGGATTTTCCAGGCAGTAGTACTAGAGTGGGTTGCCATTTCCCTCTTCAGGGGATCTTCCTAACCCAGGGCTTGAACCTGGGTCTCCCGCATTGTAGACATACGCTTTTACCATCTTAGCCACCAGGGAAGTCCTTTTGAAAAGAAGACCTAGGTAATTCTTATTCTTGTTCCTTTATTGATAAGATTCTCCCCTACCTCCTCAACTTCTTTCAAGATTTTCTCTTTTATTTTCTATAGTTTGAATGTAACATTCAGGATACATATTTTGTATTTATTTATCCTGTTTAGTATGTTCTCTGAACTTTCTGGATCTGTGGATGTTGTTATCATTAATTTTGGAAATTTCTATGGCATTATTATGGGCTTCCCTGGTGGCTCAGAGGTTAAATCATCTGCCTGCAATGTGGGAGACCGGGGTTTGACCCCTGGGTTGGGAAGCTCCCCTGGAGAAGGAAATTGCAACCCACTCTAGTATTCTTGCCTGGAGAATCTCCCCCTGGAGAGAGGAGCCTAGTAGGCTACAGTCCACAGGGTCTCAAAGAGTTGGACACGACTGAGAGACTTCACTTTCACTTTCATGGCATTATTACTTCAAATATTTCTTCTCTTTCTTTCTCTCTTTTTTCTCCTCTGGCATTCCATTACATGTATTTTCTCCTTTTGTAATTGTCTCAGTTTTTGGATGTTCTGTTTCATTCATTTCATTTTTTTTCCTCTTTCCAGTCAGTTTTGTAAGTTTATATCGTCATTATCTTCAAGCTCATTGATTATTTCATTCAGTCACGTCCAGTTTACTGATGAGCCCATCAAACACATTCATTTCTGTTAGTGTTTTTCATTTCTAGCATTTTCTTTTGGTTCTTTCTTAGAGTCTTCATCTCTTTGCTTATGTTACTTATCTCTTCTTGCAAAGTGTTCACTTTTTTCATTAGAATTCTTAACATGTTAATCATGTTATTTAAAATTCCTGGTCTGATAATTCTAAAATGTCTGCCATATATAAATCTAGATCCAGTGGTTGCTTTGTTCCTTCAGTCTGATTTTTTTCTTTTTTTTTCGCCTTTTAGCATCTTACAATTTTGTCTTGAAAACTGAACATGATAAACAGAACTGAATGAAGTAAATGCAGAAAGATAGGCCTCTAGTGTGAGGTTTTATGTTAATCTGGCTAGGATTGAGGCTGTGTTTACTATTAAACTGTGGTAGCCATGGTATCCAGTGTTAAATTTTCCTCTAGTATCTTCATTTTATTGTCTCCCTTGTGTTTAGGTTTTTCTTAGACACTCCTTAAATAGGCAGTTTTTTTAGCTCTTGTTGGTTCGGTCTCTTAGGTCGTGTCCAACTCTTTGTGACCCCATGGACTACAGCACGCCAGGTTTCCCTGCCCGTCACTATCTCCCGGAGTTTGTCCAAATTCGTGTACATTGAGTCTCTGATGCCATCTAGCCATCTCATCCTCTGTCACCATCTGCTCCTATCTTTAATCTGGGTCTAGTATTCCCATCTCTTTAAGAATTTTTCAGTTTGTTGTGATCTACACAGTCAAAGGCTTTTGCATAGTCAGTGAAGCAGAAGTAGATGTTTTTCTGGAAGATAGAAGTAGATGTTTTTCCTCTTTACTGATCTTCAGGTTAGGTTAGAAGAGCAACTTATGAATAGACATTTATAGTCATATTTTTACTATGATTATGTAATAGGAACAAATCTACATGAACACTGTTGAGATGACAATGTGATTCATGCCTATAATACATTTTTTTCTATGAGAAAAAAATAAAATATTTGAAACAGGAAAAAATAATAAATTTCTAAAGTCAAAGATTTACTATACTTCAGTTATTATGTCCTCACACTTCTGAAAACATCTGTTTCGGCAATACAGCCCTTTACTGTTTTATGGATATCATGTAACCACTCTTCCCCTCTTGCATACATCCATACACACACATGCGCAGGTATATTCACAGATGTAGAGGCCAGATGAGTATCTGACTCTGAGAAACTAACCCCTTAGGCTGTGCCAACAAGTTGCCTGCTGGCAGGTAATTTAATCTTGCACTTGAGCACACCAGCTCTGGAGTCTGATGGGTCTGTCTTCTAACTCCTTCACTGGTCATCTGTAAGTATACTTGCCCTGTAGGGTAATTTTTGTAATTAGTTCAGTAGAGTTCAATCGCTCAGTCGTGACCAACTCTTCGCGACCCCATGAATTGCAGCACGCCAGCCTCCCTGTCCATCACCATCTCCCGGAGTTCACACAGACTCACGTTCATCAAGTCAGTGATACCATCCAGCCATCTCATCCTCTGTCGTCCCCTTCTCCTCCTGCCCCCAATCCCTCCCAGCATCAGAGTCTTTTCCAATGAGTTAACACTTCGCATGAGGTGGCCAAAGTACTGGAGTTTCAGCTTTAGCATCAGTCCTTCCAAAGAAATCCCAGGGTTGATCTCCTTCACAATGGACTGGTTGGTTCCCCTTGCTGTCCAAGGGACTCTCAGGAGTCTTCTCCAACACCACAGTTCAAAAGCATCAATTCTTCAGTGCTCAACCTTCTTCACAGTCCAACTGTCACATCCATACATGACCACAGGAAAAACCATAGCCTTGACTAGACGGACCTTAGTCAGCAAAGTAATGTCTCTGCTTTTGAATATACTGTCTAGGTTGATCATAATTTTCTTCCAAGGAGTAAGCGTCTTTTAATTTCATGGCTGCAGTCA
>SJYC01021742.1:0-16905 GCA_006408675.1 Madoqua kirkii | reverse complement strand
CAAATTTGCCTGTTACTCCAGGTGTTTCTTGACTTCCTACTTTAGCATTCCAATCCCCTATAATGAAAAGTACATCTTTTTTGGGTGTTAGTTCTAAAAGGTCTTGTAGGTCTTCATAAAACTGTTCAACTTCAGCTTCTTCAGCATTACTAGTTGGGGCATAGACTTGGATAACTGTGATATTGAATGATTTGCCTTGGAGACGAATGGAGATCATTCTGTCATTTTTGAGGTTGCATCCAAGTACTGCATTTCAGACTCTTGTTGACCATGATGGCTACTCCATTTCTTCTGAGTGATTCCTGCCCACAGTAGTAGATATAATGGTCATCTGAGTTAAATTCACCCATTCCAGTCCATTTTAGTTCGCTGATTCCTAGAATGTCAACGTTCACCCTTGCCATCTCTTTTTTGACCACTTCCAATTTGCCTTGATTCATGGACCTGACATTCCAGGTTCCTATGCAGTATTGCTCTTTACAGCATTGGATCTTGCTTCTATCACCAGTCACAGCCACAGCTGGGTACTGTTTTTGCTTTGGCTCCATCCCTTCATTTTTTCTGGAGTTATTTCTCCACTGATCTCCAGTAGCATATTGGGCACCTAATAACCTGGGGAGTTCCTCTTTCAGTATTCTATCATTTTGCCTTTTCATACTGTTCATGGGGTTCTCAAGGCAAGAATACTGAAGTGGCTTGCCATTCCTTTCTCCAGTGGACCACATTCTGTCAGACCTCTCCACCATGACCCGCCCATCTTGGGTTGCCCCACAGGCATGGCTTGGTTTCACTGAGTTAGACAAGGCTGTGGTCCTAGTGTGATTAGATTGACTAGTTTTCTGTGAGTATGGTTTTAGTGTGTCTGCCCTCTGATGCCCTCTAGCAACACCTGCCCTCCTATTTGGCTTTCTCTTACCTTCGGCCTGGGGCATCTCTTCACGGCTGCTCCAGCAAAGCACAGCCGCTGCTCCTTTTGTAATTAAGAGAAATAATATTCATAGGCATTTAGCATAGTATTAAGCACATGATCTTAGTAAACATTAGTATCCTTACAAGAAACTCTGCTTATCTGAGGGTGAGACTAAGTTGTAAAATCCTGTAGACTCAAGCTGATGGCTACAAGATGGGGCACTCACAAGAGAGAAGTCACTTAGCAAAGAGTGTGGCTAACCTGCACAGACCATGGTAAAAAGAAAATTGCAGGTTTCTCATTTTCTGTAAAATACAGTTATACTTCTTGTGGGGTTTTTTTTTTTTTGCTCCAGCAAAGCACAGCCGCTGCTCCTTTTGTAATTAAGAGAAATAATATTCATAGGCATTTAGCATAGTATTAAGCACATGATCTTAGTAAACATTAGTATCCTTACAAGAAACTCTGCTTATCTGAGGGTGAGACTAAGTTGTAAAATCCTGTAGACTCAAGCTGATGGCTACAAGATGGGGCACTCACAAGAGAGAAGTCACTTAGCAAAGAGTGTGGCTAACCTGCACAGACCATGGTAAAAAAAAATTGCAGGTTTCTCAGTTTCTGTAAAATACAGTTATACTTCTTGTGGGGTTTTTTTTGTTTGTTTGTTTGTTTGTTTGTTTTTGCAATTCCCTTATATTCTTTCCTTTTCACTTGAGTGAGTATGACCAGGTTTCTAGTCCTGCTACCAGTGACCTCTCAGTGAATCCTTTTTCTGGTTTTTTGATACTGACAAAAGCAAATTATCATGTACGAGTTTTGCCCTACAAAACTTAACTATGGAGTACCAATGTCAGAATTCCAATATCCTTTATTTTATGAATTTTATAATCTTTTCTAACCAAGTAAGCAGTATCAGCAGGCATAAGTAATATATTCTTCCTCCTTTTATCTTCTTCTGTTTCAGTGGTATATCTACCCCTTATCTCCAACTGAAAGGAAAAGAAATAACAGTTAGTATACAAAGAAAAAACATCCTTTAGAACCAGAATGTAATGTAGTCTTGTTATCTTGTATATATTGTTTCCTGTGCATTGAAGCCTAAAAAGGGCATTTGGGGTCATAGTATTGATTCATCCAGTTCAGAACTCTGATTTAGCTGCAGTTCTCACTGACATTTTATAAGAGATATAGTTGCCATCCGTGATATCAAGGCCTGAACATTTATATTTTTTTTCCCAAACATACTAAATCTGGCTTTTATCTTCTCTAGGGGTAATGAGTTCTGTAAGAATTTCACCTATTGTGTAAAATTAGACTTCATTTATTCTTGAAGTTATTTTTTCAAGCACCAATGAAATATTCCTAATTCTAAGATTTGGGCAATACATCTTGAACACATTATCTAAATCTTTCATGATTTTTATAGGCTTTGAAGTAGAAGAGAATGATTTTCTTTTTCTCCTCTTATCATTTGGAAGATCTCTGTCCTCTTGAAAAACATTATTTCTCCTTATTCTTAAGATGGAGTAGTTGAACTTCACAGATTTATTTATAAGACTGTCATTGGTTGTCTGATTCATATTTTCTTTTTACAGTCAAATTGTGAAGATATTATTAACTCTTAACCACGAGCTTTAAATTGACTAACAAGCACTTTATTTCATATGAATAATTTAAAGTTGAGATCAGCTGTCTTTAGTTACTGTTTCATTTCTTGGGAGATCCCAAGTGTGAACCCACAATGACAATGAATGATACCGTTTTGTTAATTCACAACTCACATCTTCTGATAGTTTTATGAGCACACATGATCAGTGTTATATGTCCTTCACTTAACATTAAATTTCTAGATCCAGTGCACTCTACAGAGATAGATCCAGATCTTACCTGTGGGAGTTGGCCTTACCTCTTCCTTTGTCTTGCTATTTAAACTCACACCTGGAGCC
Organism: Madoqua kirkii; assembly: GCA_006408675.1. Lineage (NCBI taxonomy): Eukaryota > Metazoa > Chordata > Mammalia > Artiodactyla > Bovidae > Madoqua > Madoqua kirkii. The sequence continues at coordinate 14,049 of SJYC01021742.1, read as the reverse complement.
TGGCCCTCTCCCCTCTCTCTCTTTCATTCCATGAGAGGTATTTTGGCCTTCTCTGAAATTTTAAGGGAGTGGAATAGGAATGGAGTAAGACTTTAAACTCAGGAATCAGAATGTCTAAGTTCAACTCCTGAGTGCTTGCTAAATGACCTTAAACAGGTTACTTAACTTCATCTGTAAAATGGGGATAAGCGAGTACTCACCACATAAAGACTTTGTAGACTAATTAGGATAATGTTATGGAAAATGTTTAGTGTAGAACCTGGCATATGGTTGGTGTTCACCAAGTGTCACCTCTTGATTCAAGATGCTAATGGAGAGGTCCAGTGCGGAGGGGGTGGGTGTGGGAGCTATTTTAGAAATGGCTTATGGCAGAGGTCACTGAGAAGGAGCAAAGCATATGGAAAGAACAGACTCTGGACCTCCATCCCTGCCAGACTCTTTATCAGTTGAAATGAAGATAGGATTATGATAAATAGTGGCCTCTGATTTAGAGATCTACCAGATTAAGACTTTGTGGCCTATTGATAGATAGGTTGATAGATTGATTGATAGATAGGTCTTGGAGGGGGTGGGTGTGGGAGCTATTTTAGAAATGGCTTATGGCAGAGGTCACTGAGAAGGAGCAAAGCATATGGAAAGAACAGACTCTGGACCTCCATCCCTGCCAGACTCTTTATCAGTTGAAATGAAGATAGGATTATGATAAATAGTGGCCTCTGATTTAGAGATCTACCAGATTAAGACTTTGTGGCCTATTGATAGATAGGTTGATAGATTGATTGATAGATAGGTCTACAGGTTGAAAAATATGTTGCATATAATAGGAAACAGTAGGGATCATCTCATTGGTAAAGACTCTGATGCTGGGAAAGATTGAAGGCAGGAGGAGAAGGGGATGACAAAGGATGAGATGGTTGGACCGCATGACCAACTCAGTGGACGAGAGTTTGAGCAGTGAGGTATCCTGCACTGCGGGTAGATTCTTTAGCATATGAGCCACCAGGGAAGTGGGCTGCAGTCCGTGGGGTCACAAAGAGTCCAGCACGACTGAGCAACTAAGCACACAGCACACACTGTAAAGAAGGTTTGTTGTTCCTATATTAGTAAGCTAATTGTCTGTTTTATCAGTAATTTGTAGTACTTTATAACACAGCACCATACTTAATTAGGTTGTCTTTTTCCCTCACACCCTACAAAAGTCTTAACTGTTTTGTTATTATTTCCTTCTTCCAACATGAGTGTATTTTCATTTCCTTCTCTCATGAAAGAACCAAAATTTCTTGTTATAATTCTTGCATCTTAGGGTTTTAGGATGGACCGTTACTCTATTACCAGGGAACCTTAATTAGGCTTTTCTGATGTAACAACATAATTGGATCATAACTTAGTGTAAAATTACAAGTAGTTGTAAAGTCAACATGGAACACCACATTCCTAACTCTTCAACTCTGTGCTGACCACAGAGACAGCTGTAAAACTGCCCCACAGCAAAAGGGAGCACAGCAGGCCACCTGACAGCTCTGTTCTGCAAGGGCCTGATGGCACACGTGCTCACCCCTTCACCTCTTCCCCGGATTCTCAAGGAATGAAAGGCTGTTATCACCTGGAGGTCCTTCCTCCTGGCTCTTTCTTTCAAGGAGACATGACATGTGATGAAAGAGTAAGAGGAATATGAGAGTGGAATCGTGATTTTTATTTTTCAGTCATGGGGGGAAGAGAGGTCGGGGTTTGGCACTTTACTAAATTTGATGAAATTGAGGTTTGTCTTTGTTTCTGCTGCAAAATTTTCTCTTCTCCGTTTCTGTGTTTCTTACCAATGAGAAGAGCTATTGTAGGATTCTCTGGGATCCTTTGGGTTAGAAGGAGGTTCTAAGTTAAAAGAAGTATTCCTGAAAAACAAAAAACTCCCCCAAACCTCTAGTCATGGAGTTATAGGACCTGCCCAATGTGAATCATTAAAAAAACAAAAAACAAACCTGTTGCCAGGATCCCCTTTATGAACGTAGCATCTGTGGATTGTCTGGAACCTCTTGGCAAAGTACCATATATGTATATAAAAGTTAATTGACTAATTTTGTTTGAGAAACATTAAGAATGACTTCAGGAATCCTGTTTAGTGCCATGAAGCAAACAAATATCTTTGGTCTTTTTTCTTTTGACACTGTCCTGCCTACCTTATCCTGAACTGCATAATTCACTAAGCTATTACATATTTTCCATTAGCTGTTCTTTTAGTCCTCGATCCAGAGTTAAGTCTGTCAGAATATCATTGAGGTCAGTGAACCATGAGCCTGATTGCTTTTGCAAGGCATTTCTGCTGCTAGTAAGAGCAGCAAGCACCTCATAAGAATGCTGCATAGTCGCTCACATAGTGATATGCTGATTCTTGAGAATGTTGCTAACACTGCAGTGTGCTTCATATGATTGAATTTGGAACTTTTCACTCAACTGGTTCAAGCATTCAAACTGGAAGTAATAATCTTTTGAGTTGTTGCTTAAGTAGAGCAGTGACGGAATTCATATGACAGATGACAGTTGTTCATTCAAGTTCAGGAAGAGATCTCTATCAGCCGCAATGGTTGAAAAGCAAAAGGAAAGTGGCCCAGATGTTCACTTTTTAATAGTATATCCTCCCTTCATATTTTAAATGAGAACAGAGCTCATCCATTAAATGAGGATATAAATATTAATGTCATGTTAAAATCCCAAAGAACAGAGCTGACACATTTATGTGATTTTTTTTTTTTTTAAACGGCCACCTATAAATTAAAATCAAACAAACACTCTCTCCTCCGCCCCCACCACGCTGTGCCTCTGGAGGTATCAACACAGGTGGTTAACTTTTGGTCTTTTAACTCATACCTTCTCTAACAAGTCTCAGAAAGTTGAGTAAGAATTTAACCAGTCATATTTGGCTACACTGTGGCAAAGAAAATGTAAATCCCCAAAGTCCAGATAGTCTTGGTGGATATAATTTAAGCATATAAATTCCTTGCTGTGACGTGAGCAGGAAGTATTACCAGTGTAGACAACTTACTGCTATTCTAAGCTTTCAGTATAGCACAGAATTTTGGTCAAGGTAGTGATGATAGAATATCAGAATTTTCACATAGATCAGAATTGCTATTCACTCTGTGTTCAGTTGTTATTGCCTGTGGTAAACAGTATGAACAAGATTTACTTTGGGTGTATATCTTATATGTCCTTATCTGCTGTATTTGGGAGCATATCTTTGGCTCACTGAAATGGGGCACTTTGATATATTTTTGAGAGAATATGATATTTTGGTGAATAATCTCTTCCTGGACCTAACAATAAGCAGCTTCTTCAGAATTGTTCAGCAGAATTGGTCCCAGGATAAGAGCTAACATTTTTTGAGAATTGCTGTGAATCAGGCATTGTTGGAGAAGGCAACGGCAACCCACTCCAGAACTCTTGCCTGGAAAATCCCATGGATGGAGGAGCCTGGTAGGCTGCAGTCCATGGGGTCGCTAACAGTCAGACATGACTGAGCGACTTCCCTTTCACCTTTCACTTTCATACTTTAGAGAAGGAAATGGCAACCCATTCCAGTGTTCTTCCCTGGAGAATCCCAGGGACCGGGGAGCCTGGTGGGCTGCCGTCTATGGGCTCGCACAGAGTCGGACACGGCTGAAGTGACTTAGCAGCAGCAGCAGCAGCAGCAGCAGCAGCAGCAGGCATTGTATTCAGCTTTCTCCATGCAGTATCTCATCCACAGAATAACTTGATGAGTAAGATACTATTATTAACCCTGTTTTACATATGAGAAAATTGCTGTTATCAATGCCATTTTCCAGATGAAGAAAAAGGGGTGAAGTTAAATATAACCTATCCAAGATCACATAACAGTTAGGTGATAGAGAATTTGAAGTCCAATTTTTATGACTCCAGAGCCTATACTCTTAATCACTGTGCACACAGCCATGGTACTGTATGAATAGGCATTTGCTTTGCTATATTTTGGTTAATGTCACTCCCTGCTCTAGCCTCCAGTGGAGCCATGAGTCCCAGCAGTTGACACAGTCTGGTGTGGCTGTTGAATGGGATGGCACCTAGCTGCTAGACCCACTCAAGACTACACTAAGGAGGAGAACTAAAACCTTATTCTATCTCTCTGTACTTATTTGGAGGAAGCCAGAACCTATGTGGGTATTGAGGGAAATCTCTATAAGAAGTTTGAGTCTAAAAAGTAGATCAGGTTTTCTGGTTCAGAATCACCAAAAAGTTACTAATAACTCCCTTCTCCCCCCCTCCCCCCCCCCAAGTGAATTTAAGTTCTAGATAGTGATGTCTTATTGAAGATTTTTCTCAACTGACAACCCTATTCCAGACCTGTTTGCTTTGACCAGGCTGAGCTCTATGAATTCTGTTTTTAGGAGAGTTCCCCTTCCTGAGTTCTGCTTCTCTCACAAGACAGTAATTACAGAAGAAGTCTTATGGACTGGGGCCCAAAATCTTTCCATGCTTGAAACATTTTTCGTTACAGCAAAGCCCATTAATTTATCAGTTCAGTTCAGTCACTCAGTCATGTCCAACTCTTTGTGACCCAATGGACTGCAGCATGCCAGGCTTCCCTGTCCATCACGAACTCCCAGAGCTTACTCAAACTCATGTCCATCAAGTCAATGATGCCATCCAACCATCTCATCCTCTGTCGTCCCCTTCTCCTCCCACCTTCAGTCATTCCCAGCATCAAGGTCTTTTCCCATGAGTCAGTTCTTCGCATCAGGTGGCCAAAGTATTGGAGTTTCAGCTTCAGTATGAGTCCTTCCAATGAATTTTCAGGACTGATTTCCTTTAGGATGGACTGATTTGATCTCCTTGCAGTCCAAGGAACTCTCAAGTGTCTTCTCCAACACCACAGTTCAAAAGCATCAGTTCTTTGGCACTGAGCTTTCTTTATAGTCCAGCTCTCACATCCATACATGACTACTGGGAAAACCATAGCTTTGACTAGATGGACATTTGTTGGCAGAGTAATGTCTCTACTTTTTAATATGCTGTCTAGCTATGGTGGATATTAAGCTTCTAAAGCCCTTTCTTTTGAAGACTGATAATTCTGATGGACTATCTGCAGGGCTAGTATCTCTGACTTATGTTACATAAAACAGTAGCAGAGTAATGCTTTTGAACAGAGCTGTTATGAATTGACTAGCAGGGAGGAGGGCTCTTCTAGTGGTACTTGCTTGTAGCTGAAAAGATCATCCCTTACAAAGAGCTACCTATGCTCCTGCCAGAGAACAGGCTTGTTGTATACTAACAAGCTTTTTGAGTCTTAATCTGCCCTTGGCAAAGAGAATGACCTGATAAAATAGGGTTATCAACCAGAGAGGTCATCTGAAATATGAGATAATTAATAATGACCATATCAATTCAGGTTTAACTGGGCAGTCAGTTATGTAACACCCAGGCTAGTATGCACTGGTTCTTTACAGATGAATAGTGCTAACTTAATGTATAATTTGTATATCTAAAATATTCTCTTGCTAGAAGACTGATGCAGCAATTTTTTTTTTTAACCAATGCTGATGTCTTAATCTGGGCTTCTGTCATGGCTCACTGGTAAAGAATCTGCCTGCAGTGCAGGAGATGAGAGTTCAGTCCCTGGGTCAGGAAGATCCCTTGGAGAGGGAAATGGCAACCCACTTTGGTATTCTTGCCTGGGAAACCCCATGAACAAAGGAGCCTGAAGGGCTACAGTCCGTGGGGTCACAGAGTCAGACACAATTTAGCAGCTAAACAACAGTCTTAATAGAATGGCAGAGCACTCTTCATTGGTTAACAGGGATGTACTTAAATGCTTTTTTTGTTTTTTAATGCATGTTCCAGAAAGCAGAATGTAGTATAGTAGAGTAAGCACTGAAGTCTGATTATTAGCTAATTACCTTTGAGAAATTCTCTTAACCACTCTTACTCTGTTTCCTCTGGAAAAGAAGGGGTTTAAATAAATGTGGGTTTCCCAAAATTCTGAAACCTACTGCAGATTACTAGAGGTGACTTTAGGTGGCATGTAAGATAATGTCAGGCAGTTTTCTGAAAAGAAAAAAAAAATTTAAACATTGACTCACATAGCTGAGTTATTCCTTATTCAGTCTTTTAATGGAATCTGAGGACTTCCCCAGTGATCCAGTGGTTAAGAATCTGCCTTGCAATGCAGAGTTAGGCAGGTCGATCCCTGGCCAGGGAACTAGGACCCCTTATGCTGCAGAGCAGCTAACCCCACGCACCACTGCTGAGCCCACAGCCCAGAGCCTGCGTGCCACAGCTAGAGCACTCACATGCCAACTGCTGAAGCCTGCACCCTATGGAGCCCACCTGCCACAACTAGAGAGTCCAGGCACTGCAACAAAAGATCGTGCATGATCCAACAAAGATCCTGTGTGCCACGTGCAGCCAAGTAAATTTTTAAAAAAATAGAAATCTGCCTTGAACTTAGAGCCCTTTATAAGCAAGAGAATTTGTATAAAATTTAGTAACATAGTTTTGTTTGTAGCAAAGTTATAGTTTCAGTTACCATATATAAAGTAAATCAATTTAAGTTTAAAAAAGTGGATTTTTAAACATTAGTACAGATGGTACATACGGATATGGCAGAAATTACAAAGGTAGTACATAAATGACTAAAGTTTAGAAAACTGTGAATAAGATTATCTCTAGGATCTGTTCCAGGTTTAAATTCTTTTGAATGTGTATTCCAATAGAATAAAAATGTTTTATGGCCAACCAACTAAAAGAAAAGAACTTCCAACTTAGCATGTACTATATAATTTTCTTTCATTTTGAAATATGTCATTATTGAAGAGGCTAAAGTTTTATTCTATGACAGTTTTTTTTTATTTATAAATATGAATACCCCTTTCTTAATATTTTACTGGATAACTGAGTATTGATATGTTTTGGATAGCGCGATAGGTGATGATGGTGTGGTGTGTTCCTTTATTTGCTTCACCAGAAGCAGTCTGGCTCTGAGTGAGGTTTTTGAACTGGAAACCTTGAAAGTCAGTAACCATGTCATCACTCTATAGGCTGTACTCTGACGAGTACAGTGTTTGCATAGCGTAGTATTCAGTAAATATTTGAACAAGTGAATAAATAAATAAGTCAGTACAAATATACTGAGTTCTATGTCTGGAAGGTGCAAGCGTAGTTTTCATTTCTGAAATGAAATAGTCAATAGAGCTATCTATACAGAAATTAAGGCCTTGGGACAATTATTTATAGAAGGTAATACTTTCTCTTGAGTGAAGTTTGGAGCTAGTTACATGAGAAATTTAGCATAACCTTTTCAGGAAGAAATTACAAAAAGAAAGTAGCTCTACTAATTTTGCCTTTGTTTATGGTTGTATAGGAGAAGCTAGGATTTTCCTTCTTTTTTCTCTTTGTTTTTTTATAAGAAAAGGCTAGCTTTCTACCTTACTTGTTTTTCTTTCCCATACATACACTACTTATCATCTCCACCCTGGGGAAAACACCCTAATTTTCCTTGCCTTAGGGGGAGATATTAGAGCTTAGTTTAAAATACAGCTCACTGTTTCACTGTTTCCCTAAACACTCTTAATTACAGTTTCTCATCTGATAAAGGTGCCCAGCTCTTTCTTAACTGGCATATGAAGTGAACTGCAATACTGGTGGTAAATTTGTTTATTCTCATTTATTCACTCAACGTTATGTGTCAGGGGTTTTGTTCTAAGACTCCTGAAATGAGTTTTACATATCAGTGAGAATATTAACCAGATGTTTCTAATCCTTAGCTTTACAACTGACTTTCTAATAACCATGCAGTTGGTTTGAGTGACAGACCCAGATCATGTAATTTAAAACACTTTTTCCATTTATAGAAAAACAAAATTTAAGGACTGTGTTTCATTTTGGTGAATATATTTCAAACATATTCTATGTCTGCTCGCTACAAATACATTCTTTGTTTAATGGCCCAGTGATTAACTTTGATTCTAATTTATTATGCACAAGGACAACATCTTAACTGGAGTTATTTTGTATGTTTAGGTTAATATGTTTTGTTACTTAAAATTTAAGTCAGTATATTTTATATTTGTGAAATCTTTCTGCCTAGTATGTTTGTGTTTTCTGGTTATTATTAATACTATGTGGTCTTTAAAATGTGACATAAACTCTGAGGATGCTGGTTATAACATGTTGGTTTGTTCTCAATGTATTATAAAGTTGATAGAACAGCAGTAACATTAATGGTACATAGAAGTGGAATTTCAAAACTAATCATAATTTACAGCAATTACATATCTCTTTTCTAACTTGAAATTAAAATTATTCATGTATACAGTCAACACAGATTCTGTTATGGTCATCACTGAAAATATAATAGGTCTAATTTTGGCCAGGCACAAAAAGAGTTTGGAACTATCTTATTTCGTTTCTTTAAAAGAGATACTTGTCTTCCCAATCTCGCAGAGAACAAGAGGCTCTGGAGAGAGACCCTGCTTAGAAGGGTACTTTTGAACCTAGTCTACTAATCAAATCCCAAATAATTAATTTTGATAAGAGATCATGGTCACCAAGGTCCTATAAAAATCCCTCCTTGAACACAAAATCTCTTGCCAGAAATCCAGAAGATGTACACTTTGATGAACAGTTTCATAGGCTTAGGTTCCAAGGGTTTGTAGACTGGCAGAAACAGGCTTAAGGCCAGGCCACATGCCTGCTCCTTCAAGACTGTGCCACTGAGAGGCTCCTCAAAGACTGTCACTCAGATATATTCATTGCCACAAACACCTTGGCTTCTCAGGAATCTCTGTGCTGTTTTGAGACCTTGTCCAGTGGAGACACGGCCAATTCCTGCATGTGTGATGTTACATCGAGTGGAGGGAGCAGCCAGGGACAGCAGGAGGCCCTGAGAAGGCAGCCCCAGAGTAAGAGTCAGCACAGGAAGGTCATCTCCACTGATGCGAGACAGACTAATAGGAGGCCCCAACTACAATAGCATAAAAAGGGGTTGGTGGACCAGTCCCAGGAAGAGCACATGGACCTTCCCACCCAGGGAGTCAGGTCCCCTTCTGGGAAGAGCCTGCCGGCATAGATCAAGAGTGACAAGTATCCCATACCATCCCCTCCACAGCCAAAGGCACTGTCTTCTTCAGAAATACACCTCTTCTGGTCAATCAGAACATGCCTGTCACAGCTTTCCTGAGAAATTTTTTTCCTCAAAAAAAAATGCATACCATGCATATGAAAACGTTTTTCTCTCATGTTAGAACATCTTCTGTGTGCTAAAAGCTTCTTCCTACCACAAAATTATTTTCCTGAAATAAATGTTATTTCTCATGAGAAAAAAAAAATAAAAGAGATACTTGTCTTAAAATTGTAATCTTTAGATATCTCTAGAGTCATTGTGCTCTGTCATGAAAGTATGCAAGAGCCATTTGCTATCATGACATGCTGAAAGTTTTCAGACCTCTTTGTCTAATTCAAAACAAACAGTTATAGATTCCACATGTAAGCGCTATCATTTGATATTTGTCCTTCTCCGTACAGCAGAAAGTAACACAACATTGTAAGTCAACGGTACTGCAATACAGATTTTAAAAAGAAGAACAGCTATTAAAAACAGGACTTTGCCTAGGGGAACATGCCCACTGACAATATGGTTATTCCCTGATTAGATACTTGGCGTGCCGGAAACCGTCTTTTTCTGGGTTCAGAGGTATTGATGTGGCGGCCACGTGCTGGAGAGGCAGACCACCCTGAGTGTGAAGTTCGGCTCTGTCGCTCTACTCTGGTAGCGAGGGCAAGTTACTTAACTTCCTCTATAAAATGAAACTTACAATGCTTCAGAGTTTCTGTGCCAATAAAAGCACCCAGAGTGAGTTCTTGTCAAACGGTAGCTGTACACGCAATACAGTGTGATGATATGCTTTGATATTCCCTCAGGTGAAATAAAGGACAAAAATGTGCAGGTAGTCGAGCTCCCCATTGTGGACAGTCTTCATCCTCGTCCTCCATATTTGCCCCTGGCTGTACCGGAAGACCTTGCCGATCGACTTGTGCGAGTCCATGGCGATCCTGCCGTGTGGTGGGTGTCCCAGTTTGTCAAATACTTGATCCGCCCACAACCTTGGCTAGAAAAGGAAATAGAAGAGGCCACCAAGAAGCTAGGCTTCAGACATCCAGTTATTGGGTAAGAGCCTGATTTGTTTCTCCTAAAGTGATATGTAGTAACAGGGGTGCATAACTTTGGAGTACAGTATGAATGTTACAAAGTTTAGTATAATTTTCATAGCCACACCCCAAAACAGAGGTTCCAGCGTTCACCTTAGGCCACAGGGAGATCATTCTTCCTTTGTTCACTTAGAACAGCTGAGTCATTGTAATTTAGTCACTTAATAATTTGTTCATTTATTTGTTCAGCAAATATATTAAAACACTTGTGAAATTAGCTGTCTCTTCCCTGGTGGCTCAGAGGTTAAAGCGTCTGCCTCCAATGTGGGAAACCCGGGTTCAATCCCTGGGTCAGGAAGATTCCCTGGAGCAGGAAATGGCAACCCACTCCAGTATTCTTGCCTGGAGAATCCCATGGACAGAGGAGCTTGGTAGGCTATAGTCCACGGGGTCACAAAGAGTCGGACATGACTGAGTGACTTTACTTTTTTTCCTGGGGAAACAAGCAAAATTTTATTTTATTGGGAGTATTTTAGATACTATACATGCTTCCTGTCTTACTCTAAGAGGGCCATGAGATGGGGCACTCACACTGACAGCTTTTCTTTTACGCCTTATTCTTAGGTTTCTTTCCTTGCCACTGGTGATTATTTTTCATTTTTGATGTTCTGTTTTCTTTCTTGTTTTGGAACCCATTTTGAGAACAAAGATTTCATTTGTAGTGTAAGATAATGTTGAAATTGTTTTTTAAAGTTGTCTCTTAGCCCACTTAGTAATTACTGTTTATATATGTATTCAGTCTCATGCTTATGTTAAGGGAAATGTATCAGGAAATCTTGGAAGGAAAAAAAGTCCAGAAGAACACCTTTGCTCACAAGCATGTGCTCTGTCCTATACCCATACATAAAAAGTTGTGAATAAGGAGTTTTTCTTGTCCTGATGCCAGATTTCACACCACAGGAAATGTTCTTTGCCTAAAGAAAAGAATATGAGTTAAGTGACCTTGGTAATACTCCTGCCTGTTCCCTAATTCTGGGTCAAGTTACTTAATAATAGTATTATTGAGCTTAGATTTTTTTTTTTCCATTTGTAAAATAGGGAAGGTAATACTTCCCCTAAAAATGATGATGTGATAAGATTGAATAAAGGATTTTGGTTCTGTAGGGAGAAAATACACTGTAAAATGTTATTATCTTTCAGAGAGACTGATGCTTAAGTAATTCCTGAAAATAGATTTGTAGGCTAGACTATGGCTTTCTGCAGCTTCTGTTGTTTGTAATAGAGTCAGCTATTGATTAATATTAATACATGTGTTGATTCATTCACTTATCTGCAGAACATTTATTGAATACCTGCTTCTGTGGGGGACCAAGATTAATTATTTTTTAATGACTCCTTTCAACTCATTACAGTCCATGGGAAAAGAGACTTAACAACTAACATTATACTGGGAGAATGTGATTAATGCCCTGAGGAAAAGCATAAGTCTTATGAGACGTCAGGGAAGGGGAAAGGTACTTTCTGGACGAAGAAAGCCTTCAGAACCGCAGTGTTAGAACAGAATTTTCAAGGTGGAGAAAGATGCAGGATAGTAGTTACATTACCAAAATCACTTCAACTGCATTATCTCTGTGATCCTGTAACACAGTCCAGTGAAGTAGCAGAGATAACCATCTTACAGAAAATCTCTTCCCAAAGTTCCAGAGTTTATAAAGGCAAAACCAGGACTTAAAGCTTTATCTTTACTTTGTTTGGATAACCTATAGTTTTACATAGCAGAAAGCTACCTTTATTAATTTTTCATGGAGCATCCTCCACTTTGAGAACTGACCAAATACAGGAACTTGAAGTTCTGCAGACAACTAAGCTATTTGCACACTGAGGTAGTGTGTTGTCTGAAAGACGGGTGCACTAGAATTCAAGAATCTAAGAGTCCAGACTAGTTTCTACCACTTAGCAAGTTATGTGACTTTGGACAACTTACTTGGTTATCCTCAGCCTTCCTTAATTGTCACTCTTCGTGTATTTATTTTTTTAAACAAAGCACTGGGTTAGATAATAGGTATCTGTTAACAAATAATAGACTTTTGTGTCTACCCATCATTCATTCATTCATTCACTTGTTTGTTGTGTTTGGTGGAATTGGGAATAAATAAAATCAGATTCCTTGCCCTAGAGGAGCTGTGATAATGAAAATCAGGCAAGTCCACAAATAACTTTACAAGACTGGGCTGAAATGCAAGTGAAAGAAACCAACATTCCTTTTTGCCTTATGTTGTCATTTTGTTTCCAGAAATGTCTTCAGAGGCATCAGTTTCTTTAACTGTTAGATGAAAGAGTTACATTCTAATATCCTTCACAGCTCTAACATTCTAATTCTTTCATGAAATTCCATTTAAAGTCCTCTCTCAAATTATTAGTCCAGGCCTACTTTTAGGAATACTTGGAGAACTGAGAGAATTGCTTAGTAGTTCTCTGTTCTTCTTCCTTTGATTTTTCCTTTTTGTTATAGATCCCCTTTCCCGTTTTTCCACTTATGTCTTTGTCTTCATATGTTTATAAGTTACTGACCCCTGTTCTAAATGGTACTAAAACAAATGCATGGTAAAAATCAGAATTTCAAGTAGTGTTTCTTCTTATAAAACATCTCATTGAAATTCAGTGGAATTGTTCTTTCTGTCCCATTTCATCTCCAGAGCACAATGAACAATTCCAAATTTCCTAAGAGAACCAGTGACTAAGAAGATTGTAAAAAGGAAAAGATGTGATACAATAGGTGCTCATATGCTAGTATTCACATCTGGACTATCATCTGAAATGCAAGGGAAAGAATAGCCGTGAAGATGACAGAGTAACTCCAATGAGACTGAAGCCTCACTCCAGATTCATAATAAATGGGAGCCTCATAGGCTGCCGTCTGTAGGGTCGCACAGAGTCGGACACAACTGAAGCAACTTAGCAGCAGCAGCAGGCTTGACTTACTGTGAAAGTGTTAGTCGCTCAGTCATGTCTGACTCTTTGTTGACCTCATGGACTACAGCCCACCAGGCTCCTCTGTCCATGGAATTCTCCAGGCAGGAATACTGGAGTGGGTTGCCATTTTCTTCTTCAAGGGATCTTCCCAACCCAGGGATCGAACCTGGGTCTCCTGCATTGCAGTCAGATCCTTTACCATCTGAGCCACCAGGGAAGCACCAGGCTTGCCTTAAGACTTGCTCATATATTATGTCCTAAAAGGAAACAAATCTATGTTGTTCTTTTCTTTTTATGAGCAGTGGTTTAGTAACTTGGGAAGAGAGGGGTTGTAGAAAGGGCAAATGTAAGGAGTGTTTTCACTTATGAAAACCAACTATGATTACTATTATTCTTAATTTTATTAAAATACTGTTGAAAGTTGAGGCCATATTTAGTGCCAGACAATGTAATTCTTGTGTCTCCAGTTCTACAGTTTCACAGTTTTTGAGCTTTTCTTAAATAGGACAGATGAGATTAGTATCTGCTTGTATTTGGTAGGGTAAAACATCAGAGAAAGGAAATTCATTATACCTACAACAAAAAAAGGTTGGAATGGTTACATGAACTAGTAAGAATTCTTAAAAGGTTTGCCTTGCCTTGATTGTGCTATAGAGACTATCCTTGCAAGTCTGTGTTTTCCTTAGCTTTAAACTCTACAAGCTGCTGTTACACTGATGATACAGAATAAAATGAAGAAAAAGAAAACTTGGCATCAGAACATTACAAATGATATATTTAATGTTCTATAATAACTGTGAATCTTAACATCCTTTATTGTCAAAAATATTAAAAATTATTTCTAGTTTTTTGGTTGGTATTTGAAGATATTAGGAAGAGGTGGCAAGAATACACAGAAGAACTGTACAAAAAAGATCTTCA
>SJYC01021738.1:0-13155 GCA_006408675.1 Madoqua kirkii | reverse complement strand
CATGAAACAAGAACTGATTTTTTATAATTTTCAGTTTGCCACTAAAATTCTTAATTTTTTCTTCCATTTACTTGAACATAGGCATTTTTAATGAATATCTGAAAGGTCTTTTATCTGGTTAACTTGTTATTCTAGTTCCATTATCTGCTGTTTTAACTGGGTTTTGGTCACATGTTCTTTTCTCCTACTTATCCTGGCCATTTTAAAATTGTATGCCAAAAACTATATATGAAAATTGTAGACATAATTCAAGTTAGATTTCATTCTGGCTTCACTACTAGCAACACTATTATTTTCAGACCTATCTATTCCAAACAGAGATTCAGATGTGTCAGAAGATGAGCCTGGTAAGAGTTGGTCATTTTTGGCTTTACTGTTGCTCCCAAACTATAGCTCTCAGCATCCCATTCAAAACCAGAAAAATTTACAACCTCTTACATTCCTTATGACCTGGTGAGTTTACTGGAAGTTCTGCTCATTGTTCTACCTCTAGTAAGCTACCTGAATTTGTATATTCTTCAGAGAGAAAGACAAATACAAATACTCAACTGAATTCTATGGATCTTCACTTTGTAAATTTTTCTGGCTGACCACTGCCTTTGTTTGTTCTTCAGTCTCTCTTTCCTTCCATCTTTCTCTGTCTCCCTCTCTCCATCTATCTGTCTTTCAGTATTTAAAGTTGTATGGGTAGTCTGATTAATAGTCTCCCTTGATCAGATAAGCATCTCCAATATATAAATGATATATACTACAGGTCTTATTATGCCACTGACTTTTTTTTTGGCTCAATATAATATTTGTGAGATTGATTCATATTGATACATGCAATTTATATTTCATTTATTATCAAATGATGGACACTAAGTTTGTTTTAGTTATATAGATAGATAAGTGATGGGAAAATTTACTTGGACGGAGATTGTCATTGTTTGATGAAAATTTTTCTGAAATCATTAATATCTATTTTAAGACAATATGTGATCAAGTGTCATTAATTTATGCCAATAAAAGAACATGTACATACCCATATTTTATATCTTCTCTAATATATCTCCTAATCTTCTTGACTGAGTCCACATTAAGCAGTAACCCAACAATGTACCCCCAACAGATGGATCACACTTGACACATGTTGGGGACTGTGGAAAAGTTTATGGATTCAGTCAAATTTTAAATTGGAAATCAAGCAGACAATGACAAAAAGGATTGAATTCTCAAGAAACATTTGCCCTGAAATACTTTATTTTCTTAATATTGTTTGGATTGATTGGCTACAAGAAGCAAAACTATCACAAACTAATACATATTTCAAAAAAATTGTATTTAGAGAGATGTCTGTGGCTCTGAGGTTAAAGCGTCTGCCTACAATGCAGGAAATCTGGGTTCGATCCCTGGGTTGGGAAGATCCCCTGGAGAAGGAAATGGCAACCCACTCCAGTATTCCCGCCTGGAGAATCCCATGGAGGGAGGAGTCTGGTAAGCTACAGTTCACGGGGTCACAAAGAGTCAGACACGACCGAGCTACTTCACTTTCACTTTTCACTTTCTGCTTCCAGTATTGGTAGACCACTTCAGCTCAAGCCTCCTATGGAGAAAATCTAGGAAATTTGGAAGATATTAAAGGTAATATTAATAGGCACCAAAGACCAAAGGAAAAACTGGATCTCAGCAACAAGAGAAGCTTCAGTGATGAGACCCAAATTTAATACCACTTTTCCCTCTTAAGTCCTTTTATAATACAAAAAGATGACTGAGGATCCAAAATGCTAAGCAGAAAGTTTTAGCTGAGAAGTTATGCAGCTGATCAGGGCTTCCAGCAGGGAACACAAACTGGACCTGACTACACAACACCAAGGAGACGTTTTGGAAAACAGTCCAACAAATCATTTGACATCTCTTGAGAGGATATGCCCTAAATGTAAATATGAATCAGAAATATAAAACTCTTCACAAAATCTGATGAACTGCAGCATGCCCTGTCTCTTATACACATCTGATCCAAAATGCTAAGCAGAAAGTTTTAGCTGAGAAGTTATGCAGCTGATCAGGGCTTCCAGCAGGGAACACAAACTGGACCTGACTACACAACACCAAGGAGACGTTTTGGAAAACAGTCCAACAAATCATTTGACATCTCTTGAGAGGATATGCCCTAAATGTAAATATGAATCAGAAATATAAAACTCTTCACAAAATCTGAAACCCAGCCATAAAAGGGCACAATCCCTCACTGCTATGAGATGAATTACTCCAACACTAACTGTCCCTCATAAGCAAAATGAAATGCTCCCTGACCTCTAGTTATCTCCATAGTGTTTCACACAGAAAATCTAGCTTGCAGTCAAAAATAAATATATATACAAAAGCAAGTGGAAAGGGAAGGACAGGCATTAGGCCTATACTACATTTTCTCCATTTACTATGTATGCCAGGACAGGAAAATCAATGATTTGGTTATACCTATCCCATTTAGAGTGACTGTGAAATATCACTGTACACCTCTAAGGACTACAGTTTAAAATACTGATCATTCTAAGCAATGATATAGAGCTACAGTGACTCTCATCCATTACTAACGGAATATAAGATGATTCAATTTTTTGGAAAAACTCATTGACTCTATCTTATTTATGATGTGATTCATGCCTTCCACTTCTGGTGTTTATTCCAGAGAAATTAAAGCATATGTCCATACACATGTTTGTATAAGAATGTTCACTGTCTGGACTTGGGGCCATAGAGAAAGTTAACAGGGGTGATTATATAACTCCACATGGAAAATTTGGCAGGTAACAAATATAGTTATTATCTTATTTCATAAATATATACATATATGTAAATCATAATACACCATACATTTTACAATGATCAAATTTATGGTATGTCAGTTATACCTCAAGAATCTTTTCAAATGTGTAGGATGCACCAAAAGAAAGCTTCCCACATTAAATGCAAAAGAAAAAATGCTGGAAAATTCATGACCTGATCATTACTCACAAGACTTCAGAAAAAAATGGTATAGTAAATTGAAGAAAATAAAACAATAAAATTAAAATCAAAATCTAATAAATTTTTTAAAATATAAAATAATATCAACAAAACCAAGAAAATTCTCTTTTGAAAGGGTTAATATCTTTATTATCCCTTTCAAAACATCTAGCAAGGCTTATTTAGAAAAATGAGAAGGCACATATAATTCATATGAGGAACATAAAAGGGGTCATCCCTACGGATTCTTGAGACATAGACATAAAATTAAAGCATTTGTGTGTGCATGTATGCTAAGTTGCTTCAGTTATGTATGACTTTTGCGACTCCATGGACTGTAGCCTGCCAAGTTCCTCTGTCCATGAGATTTTCCAGGTAAGAATACTGAAGTGGATTGTCATGACTTCCTCCAAGGGATCTTCCTGACCCAGGGACTGAATCAGCATCTCTTACATCTCCTGCATTTGCTAGGGGATCTTCACAAACCCAGAGATGTGTATAAGAGACAGGGCTTATTTAGAAAAATGAGAAGGCACATATAATTCATATGAGGAACATAAAAGGGGTCATCCCTACGGATTCTTGAGACATAGACATAAAATTAAAGCATTTGTGTGTGCATGTATGCTAAGTTGCTTCAGTTATGTATGACTTTTGCGACTCCATGGACTGTAGCCTGCCAAGTTCCTCTGTCCATGAGATTTTCCAGGTAAGAATACTGAAGTGGATTGTCATGACTTCCTCCAAGGGATCTTCCTGACCCAGGGACTGAATCAGCATCTCTTACATCTCCTGCATTTGCAGGTAGGTTCTTTACCACTAGTGCCACCTGGGAAGCCTATAAGCAGTTATATCCAATACATTCGACATGAAATGAAATGGCAAAATTCCAACAAAAATACAGTTAAAAAAGAAAACTTTGGAAATCTGATTTGCACTACCTTTTCCACAAAATAGAAACAGTGAAAACCTTCCAAAAAAGTTTAATTTGATGCGTTCAAAATTTATATCAAACCAACAAGAATTTCATAGGAAAGGAAAACCAAAAGTCTCTTTCATGACCCTCTCTCCCCCCAGAAAAGAGGAGGGATGCTTAACAAACTTAATCGGCTGGAGTCCTGCCCCGGTGGATCCAGGGTGATTCGAAGGGGAGACGGATAGGCGAGGAAAAACATTTATTTAGAGATATAAGGTTAGATTAGGAAGAAATAGTATAGTAGGAAATTTAGGTGGCGAAAAGATGCTGATTAACTTGGTTTACGTGGAAAACCATTAAAGTTCCAGCAAGGAACTTGCACCATCCATGTTAGGCCACCATTTGAATATCAGAGTGCCCCACCTTGGGCTCTCTCTCTTAGGATCTTAAAAGCCAGGACAAGTAAGTAGACATGGTGAGCCTCCACGTTCCAAGATGGGAATTCAGCTGAAAAAGGGAGAAATGAATGACATGGGGAAGCCCAGCATCAGTGCAAGACTCCAAAAACTATTTTTCCAAAATCAGCTTATATACCCCAAGTTGTACATAATGGAATATGCAGTTATGCAGGGGCAGCAGTTCTGACCCTCACTGAGACAAGGCTTTCTTTTTGCATACCTTCCTGTACACAAAAGATCTCAGGTGGCTTACATTATCTTCTGGCCAAAAGGCCTGTTAACATTTTTATGGCTCTCAACTCCTTTTCCCTAGAAGTGATTTTTGTTTACTCTGCATCACCTTCAAAGTACTAAATAAAGTTACATTCCTGAAAACAAAGGTGCAGTGGGTTATAACAAAGAAAGTACTTAACTCAAAGATCTAATGTTGCTAATACCAGGTCCATTACTTGTTTTGCTATATACCAACTATATCTAAAAATAAAGGATATGAAAATTTGGCAGCAAGTCCTGGCTCAACAAATGAAACCTTTAATCAGTCCTATTCTAATGATTTTGACTCCTTGGAAGCCCCTACATTCCTAGGATGTTTTAAGCTTCCTGTGCCTCCTGCGGTCGGGAGGCCACAAACAATCACATGCGCAGCTGTATGAGTCCTGCAGGCAAGCTAGAAAGCCATCAGAGGGGTTTTTGGATTGAAACACTCATATTATGCCCAGGAGATTTATTATCTAAAAGCTCTAAATTAATTTTTTTTTTCCAGAAAAAGATGGTGGGGGGACAGCCCCTGTTAATGACAGAAGAATAGGTGAAAAGCATAACACAGTAAAGCAGGCAGACTCTGGTCTAGGTGGGTGGATACTCAGGAAATTCCAGGAGGAACCCCTGAAGCTTGATCACGTCCTTGCATTTTGTCAGGCTTCCTTCCTCATGACCTTGTCACAGGCGGGATTCCTCACGCTGGCCCCCGGCATTAATCCAAGATGTAGCAACTGTAATATACATAAACAAATACTTTTTAATCCAAGATAAATTTATGTTTTGTATCATTTAGAAATCAAACAAAGTTAACAGAACAAAAGGAAAACATCATAGATTTATCCTCAAATATGCAAAAATGCCATTAGTCAAAATTTACCATGATTAAAAGCAAAAAACAAAATTCAGAAAACTGAGGCAAATATAATAACTAATGGTGACATACTGAAAAGTTACCTCCTTGAGATCAAGAACAACACAAGAATGCTTATTATCAGTAATTTTGCTCAACATTTTAGGGAAGCCCTAGCCAGGGTAATAAAGCAAGGACAAGATAAAACCAAAGGCATAAGGATTATTCTTGCTGGGAGAGTTCCATGGACAAAGGAGCCTGGTGGGCTATAGTCCATGGGGTAGCAAAGAGTCGGACATGACTGAACCGACTTAGCAGCTGCAAGGACTGAAAAGGAATGTGACAGCCATTATTCACAGATTGCATCATTATGTATTTACAATATTTGAAAGTAATCTATCGCTAGTGAGTTAGAATAAACTAGTCAATATAGCAAGATTACTTGCTATACAAGGTACAAGCTCAAGAAAAAAATCAAATGTAATTCTAAATACGACAAACAAAGAATTACATTACTCAAAAATATTATTTATGACAGCATCAAAGAACATCATATTCTGAAATGTAACTTTAATGAAAAATGTGCAAGATATGTACACAGTGAACTGTGGAAAATTGCTTAGAAAATATTAATGAAGATATGAACAATTGGAATGGTATAACAATTTTATGGATTAGGAGATTCAATATTTTTAATCTCCCCACACTGAGTCACAGATTCAGCACAATTTCAATTAAAATCTCATCAGTTCTAATGATGTTAAATTTCTTCTGCATGCTAGTCGCATGGGTGTTTTTATTTTGTGAAAATTAATCTATCTGTAATTTATGACTTGTGTACTTGCTGTCTCTTATACACATCTATCACAAAAAGTGCATTCCTGGAAGAATAGTGATGTTCACTGGGATTAAGAAGGGAGAAAGGGAAGACGATAGTTTATCTCAAAAAAGCTACTAATGAGTAATAGTTGTCCACTGACTTATTACAAAACAGAAATGTCTCATGACTTTTTATGTGTACCATATTTAAATTGATCTCATACACTAGAATTCAGATCATGAACGGCTGATGGAATAATTCTGTTGGACGGTCCTGATTTAAATAAGATTGGTTTGTGGCTAAACAAATATGGTCAGCTTTTTTAATTTTGATAGTAATTCCGGTTCAAGAAGTACTATCACTTTTCCCATTCTAAAGAGATGATTGAACTTGAATAAGGAATATGAAACTTTTTAGGGAGATGGTACATTCCTTCTCAAAACCTATAAGAGATTGGTTTTATATTTAGATTTCTATAACTGGTTACATTAATATATTTACTGAAAAGGTCCCTTCACTGTCTCATAGAACAGAGGGGAATTCACATGTGTTTCAAGTTGTGTTCATTGGCCTGTTACAGCAAGGATTAAAAATACACTGACAAAGTCCACTTTATCTGTTTGGTTTTATAAACTATGCCAATTTAATTAAAATTCTCTATCTAAAATTTAGCCTTTTACTTAATGAAAGGCATTTTAGTGTGGTTTATGTATAGTATCAAATAAAGGGTATTTAGCACCTCACATTTTGTAGATGATCTTTAAGATCAGATGCTTTTTAAATTCCCTGTGACGAGATATGTTAACAAACTTTGCTTGTTAATTCTTCACAAAGTCAGACTAAGTTATAATTCAGGGTTGTCCTAAACAGGAATTCAGAAACACAACTGTAGAACAACTTGTATATGGTGATTGGTAATCGTGCTTTTGCCAACTCAGCATGATTAGAGGGGCTGTATCATTAGCTCAGACTTGTAAACTGTATATTTGTAAACTGATATAAGGCTTAAGAATTAAAAAACAAAGTCACAGGTCATGATCTTTTTAACTTGATTTAATGGCGTATCAAAATGGTTGAAAAATACAGTAGCCCAAACAGGCAGCATTGTTGCTAGTCATAGTAGTAGATTGTGTTTACTTGGTCTTCTAGGACAGCCTGCCCTGGAACAACACCTCAGTCACCCACTCAGTTTCTCTGGCCAGAATGAGCACTGCAACATTTATGCCAAATGTAGAAAGAAGACTTTCTGATCATAGGGTATGTACAGTGTATGATTATAGTTTATGTGCTAAATTATTCATACAGAGTTTGTGCCATAGATGTTTAGTGTAGTCCCTGGAAATTTTATGGAATCTTGAACTTGAACTAAGCCATAAAGAATACTGAGAGAAACTCTTGGGGGGGAAATAAGTCTGTACCAGTGGTGAGAACCATTTCTGTGACAGTAAGGGAACTGGGAGAAGGCCTTGTCAAAAGTGATGGGGATGTTTATTTAGGTCAGTAAGGCCCAAGAGAGCACTGTGTAACTTGTGAATCATCTTTTCAGTCATTGGGGAAATGTGAAAAAGCAAAGAAGATAGTCTGAGAACATGGGCAAAAACAATTTGGGGAAGCAGAAGCCTGCTATGATTCAGGTGGTAGCCAGGTCAGTGTAGCAGTTAGCTTCTAAGAGAGTTCTGCACCAGTGTGGAAACACATGGAGCCCAGGAAATTGACTGATGTCTATGCTTCCTAAGTCAACTAAGGGCGGTGTTGGCAGAGAATTGTGTTCTAGGCCAGTTATATTCAATAAGGGCCTCTAGTTATCAGTTCCTATAGTTAATTCAGGGCTTCCCTGGTGGCTCAGATGGTAAAGCATCTGCCTGCAATGCAGGAGACTCGGATTCAATCCTTGGGTCGGGAAGACCCCCTGGAGAAGGAAATGGTAGCCCATTGCCGTATTTTGGCCTGAAGAATTCCATGAAGAGAGGAGCCTGGCAGTCCATGGGGTCTCCAAGACTCAGACATGACTGAGCAGCTAACACTTTTCAGTGCAGAAATACACGCTAATCTTTGGCTGCGTTTCTTTTTGTTCCCCAGACCATTGTCACATACTCAGAAGTATAATACAAAACATTAGATTTCGACCTGTTTAGTAACACTTGGATTCCAGGTTATCTTATTTGGAGATTGAGTTATTTGGAAACTCTGGTCATAACCCCAGGCTTTCTTCGTTCATTTAGAAAGCTAAACAGGTACATTCTATTTCTCAAAGGGTAAACATGTCCAGGATTTTAGAAACTTGACTAGTAGTCCTGTTATAACACATACATAATGATGAGGCCAGTGTGTGGTAAGTGATACATCATTGACAATTTTTCAAAACAGCAAGAGATTGACTTGCTCAAGCTTTGATTAAGTTGGCTATTTTAGTCATATTAGAGGTCTCAGTGTTGGAATTGGAAGGGATCTCAGAGATTCTTTTCCAACTGAACAGATGAGAGGTGAGATTAACTAGGCTCAGGGAACTATGGAAACTACTCACCTGGTTGAGATGGGCACCTAGCAGGACCTAGTAGTCCAACCTTGCAGGTCACTGAGAGGAAGGGAACTGAGGCATATGGTAGATATCCTGTTTGGAGAGGGGTAGGCTTGGCCCAGTTCTTTAACACCCCTACACTGAGCTGTGAAGGTTTTTGAGGTATGCTGTGGGTAGGGGCAAGTAACTGGACTGGAACACAGCCCATACCATTACCAGAGTATTGCTTGCTTTCCACATGTTGTAAGGAGTTGTCCTGCCTGGGAGCTTTGAGGAGCACTGGGCCCAGAGTAGCCAAAATCACATGCTCTTGCCCACTGACCTGATTACAGAGTCCTCCTAATTAAGAGAGGGGAGAACGCCCTGCCTCCTTTTCCAGTCCCTCTGGATTTGTTAGCATTTTTTCTTATACTCAACATCTGCCAGTAAGTATTGTCTACACTGGGGAAAAAAAAAAACTAGATGAGTGACAGCTGAAACCACAACCAAGCTACCATAGTTTGGCCTTAGTCTAACTCCATTTTACCAGAAATAATGAGCTGCTTCCAATTTGTTTTTATTAATTAGAGTTGTGCCTGTGTTCCACATTGATGCCATTAAATGTGTGTGTGTAGCTTGAACAGCATCCTCTGAAAAACAACCATTGGACTAGTTAATTTTGTGTTGTAATGAAGAATGGTGGGTTTGGGGAATGGAAAAATTGTGTTCACAATGGGGGTTAGTAAGCAGTCCTAAAGCTCTTTGTAAATAAAACTATTGGCACATAGCCACTATATTCACTTGTCTTATCTAGGGCTGCTTTTGTGCTGCAGCATCACAGTTTAGTAGTTGCAAGAGAGACCAAATGGCCCACAAAGCCCAAAATACTGACTGGGGCTTCACAGCAAAGTTCTTGGCCTCTGGTTTAGAGCTTTACACAACTGGGTTTTTTGCCATCTGGAGATTAGGAATAATCTCTACTTCATAAGCCTTGCTATAAGCATTCACTGAGAGGCATTTGTGAAAACTCTTAACTGGTAAGCACTGAAACACTATATCTTCATCAAATTCCCTCAAAGTCACCTATTGGAAAGTTACTGCTTCCAAGGTTAGTAATTACCTAATTGTTGTTCCTAGCTTTATGTTCTCAAGTGGTCCTGACAACTCTAGGAATTTGATAACCCTTGACTGCTCTTACTTTTTTTATCTCCCTCATTCAAATTTCACATATTCATGGAACAAAATATATAGGCATCCTAAAATCTTTATGCTCATATAGCTGTAACCGTCTGTTAGTAACCCACGTCAGCGTGGCATTGCCCAAATGCTCGTCCAGCTATCACCAAATTGCTTTATAGTATTCATCCTCACTAACTCATCGGGAGAATTATCCCTATATTATAGCTAAGGAAATAGGTTGTTAATTCCAAAGGTCAGAGACCCAGGTACATTACCTTGGCAGTATCACATGTCCTGACACTGCCTTATGGTGCCTTTGAAAATGTCATATAGTCATCTCTATCAGCCTCTTTATGGAACTCCCACACTTCCTTTTGTTATTAAAGACAGCTTTCTCTGGCTCTGTGCTTCTGCAGTCCTCAACAAGCGGAGTCTGCGTGTTCTTCCACACTGTCCCAAGTTTCCACATGCATCTGAGTACTGGTTGAGAAAATCACACACTTCTGTGGATCAATACGCCTGTAAACTGATTCAACTAAACCATCAGAAACCCTATATCTGTTCTCTCTACATCTTCCTTGTTAATTTAGAAGGTCCTCAGTGTCCTCAGGCTTATCTCACCCAGCTCCCTGCTCTCAGAGCAGATGACCTTGCCTCCTATTTCAGATAGGAATTTACTTCTTGAATACAAGGAAGGTTTTGGTCATCCCCCATCCCTGCCTTCAACAGTGTTGTTCTTAATTCAGCTATGATTTGGAATGTTCAGTTATATCAAAACATAATTCCAGATACTACAGATGCTCCAATATGGTCGATCTAACACCCATTCCCAGCCCCTTTGTCCTCTCCCATAGAAAGTAAAAGAAACTGATTTTCCCTGAGGTGCAGGAACTTTACATTAGGACCCACACTCCAACAGAAAAAAGATTGCCCAAGTTCTGGAAATTATGGCTTTTCTTACTCAGTTTATAAGTTTAATAAAATTGTGGCTATCCCTACCTGAATTGGACAGGGGTCATAAATCTGAACCAAGAGATAACAAGTCTTTCCAATTGGGATGACAGGGGAAATTAATTTTCTTTAAAGTCACCTGCCTATGGTATAAGTTGGGGCATGCCATTTCGTCAGTAAGACAAGAATTTCTTTCTTTTATTGATGAATGGTGGAAGAAGACAGCCCAAGAGTTCTGATTTCTCTGATAATGCTTCCTAACAGAATCTTGGGCACATTAACTCTTCTGTGCCTTTAATTTCCTCAACTGCAAACTGACATTAATTATATTAATCCTTAGGGTTGTTGTGAGGAATAAACAAGAGAACACTGATGTGTTGCCATGCATCCAGTAAACCCTTAAAGTTGGCTAATTTTGAACTGGCTGGATAGGGCAATTTGTCAAATTGAGCAGTTGAGCAGATTGCATGGAAGGGATAGGACTTGTTTTTTCTTAGCAAAATTCAAGCTAGTTTAAAAAATTTAAGAAACTATTCATTCCTAGCATTTAATAAAAACAGATATACACTGTATGGCTCAGGTAGTAGTGGTAGTAGTATTAATCACTCAGTTGTGTCTGACTCTTTGCGACCCCATGGATTGTAGCCTGCCAGGCTCCTCTGTCCATGGAGTTCTCCAGGAAAGAATATGAAGTGGTTTGTCATTCTCTTCTCCAGGGGATCTTCACAAACCCAGGGATCAAACCTGGATCTCCTACAATACAGGCAGATTTTTCACCATATGAACCACCAGGGAAGCCCATGCTTCAGGTAACAACCAAAATTAACTAGATCTTCATTTTTAAAAAGAATATTATGATGTATAGTAGAAAAATAGAAAATGATGGCAAGGAAGAAGGGAAATTGGAAGGGAAAGTAAAAAGAAAATAAGAAAATTTAACATTAGTGAGTCAAGAAAAGTTTAAAAACAAAACCTGATGAACATTAAGAAATAATATGCAAAGGGGGCAAAAGAAAAGCTTCCAAATGATTCATTTTAATATGTAGAGAGCTAAGATCAGGAAAGGTGAAGACATCCTCTCATCTGGATCTATGTTACTGTAAAGCTAGAGATATAGAATTTACATAGAAATCTATTCCAACATTACAAAGTTATTACTCGATAGAAAAAAGCCTTTGGGTCAGAAATTTGGTTTTTATTTTTTGAATTTTCATGCTTTCTCTGTAACATAAGGCAAGATATCTGGCCAACTTCAGTAACTTCGTGTTTGAAATTTTGGTAATATTTACCTACTCACCAATTAGCATTGTCCTGAAAATTTAATTTGACAGTGGGAAGCAGGACAATCTATAAATGAGTATTAAGACCTATAAGTCATTATTTTAAAAGTCCTATAAGTCATTATAAAAAATGCATTTATACTATACTATAGACCATGTAGAGATTTTCATTATAGCAGCTAAATGTGCTTTAAATTTGCATTTTCTATAAAATTATATTTACTTTGCAAATATCAGTGGAAGAGCTATATTCAGAAATGAGGCACAGTTATTCGATATTTCTATTTTAACTGGAGACTGCAAAGCCATGGAATACTAAACTCATAATAAGGCTTGCATTTATTCAAGATGTAATTTTTATAATTAGAAAGAAGACATCATCAACATGTGAATGTTAGCATTATTTAGGTGAGAATTTTTTAGAAGAAGTGATATTTAACAATAAATCATAAAAAGCCCTCTAAGTAAGTGTTAAGTATGTGTTAGTCACTCAGTTGTGCCTGACTCTCTGCAACCCCATGGACTGCAGCTCACCAGGCTCCTCTGTCCATGAGATTTTCCAGACAATGATACGGGAGTGGGTTGCCATTTCCTTCTCCAGGGGATCTTCCCAACCCAGGAATCGAACCCAGGTGTCCTGCACTGTAGGTAGAGTCTTTACCAACTGAGCTACAAGGGAAGCCCAAAAGGCCCTCTACTCTCATATATACTGCCGTCCAAAGGACTCTTAAGAGTCTTCTCCAACACCACAGTTCAAAGTCATCAATTTTGCACTGCTCAGCCCTTGGACTGCAAGGACATTAAACCAGTCAATCGAAAAGAAAGTCAGTCCTGAATATTCATGCTGAAGCTGAAGCTCCAACACTTTGGCCACCTGATGCGAAGAACTGACTCACTGGAAAGAATGGACTCATCTTTCCCTGATGCCGGGAAAGACTGAAGGCAGGAGGAGAAG